>MU392760.1:0-65419 GCA_022578505.1 Nemania abortiva | reverse complement strand
ATTAATTTAAAATATATTTATAAAATAATTAAAATAAAATAAAAATTTAAATTTAATTTAATTAAGTTTAAAATAATAAATTATTATTAAATTAAGCTATTTTTATTAAAAAAAACTATTTTAATAGCTAAAAATATTAAAATAATTATTAATTATTATATAAAAGCTAATTAATAATATAAAAAAAAACATAATATATTAAAATATAATATATTTATATTAAATAAAAAAAATTAAACTAAAACTTAAATAATAGCATTTTTTTAATACTAACTAACTAAAAAAAAAAGTAGCCAAAGGAGCAAAAAAAAATAGCTATTTATAATACAAGTGGGTACTGGTTATATAGCCTGTGGCTAAGCCTGTGGCTAGGCCTGTGGCTAGGCTATGCCATAACAGCGGAAAACTTCAAGGTTGTCAAATAGGAATATAGCCGGTAGTTTTCTTAAACTAAAGTACGAAGTAAAACAAAACTTAATGCTAAAGCTGTAAAATGAGACTGCAAAACAGTGCAGAATTAAAACAAGATAAGTACATTCCCCGACAAATTTACGGTTGTAAACCAAAAGAGTGACGGCTATGAAGCTGGAGAGTAGAGAGACTGAGATACGTTCCAGGGTTGAGTTTAAAATCATGATGCCTTAGCTGCCCCTTCATCCTTTATCTTCACTCAGTATTAGGGGGGTTGACGAGCGGGACCTCATCGATTGTCAGAGAGGGCTCCGTAATTGCAAGTATAGACTGGTAGTAATACGACTCATTGGTTGATCCTTCTTGCTGGCCCGGAGTCACATGTTGACCAGAAAGGTAGTCATACGAGCTAACAGCCAGGATTTGACCATCGCTGCTCGTAGCTTGAGCGGTAGTAGACTTGTTATTACCCTGGTTATTCTTATACCAGGATTTCAAGTCGGGAACATTGACGAAGGTAACGTTATGAGAGTTATCGCCGGTGAATGGAATGTCGTAGTAGACCGTGGCGGTATATCGTAGCGCGTTGCTATCTCCTTGGTCCTTAAGAAAGAGCTGCAGGGCGTAACCGATGCCGTTGTACTCGTGCGAGCTCTCGATCTCGAAGTCTCCGTAAACGACGGCCGGCTCCGCCTTTGAGAAAGGAGTCTTCTTCCTTTTGGAAGCTCCAAATATCGTTGCTCGCTGAAAGGCACCACTGTCGTCCTTAAAGCCGGGGACTTTAGTGAATTGGCCCTCCGCGCTGCCCACTTCGGTGTCGAACCAGTAGTTCCACTCCATGTTGTACTTGGTGAGGTTCCAGATGCGCAGGGCATGAGTAGAATTGTGCAGGACAAAGCTGACGGCTAAGAACGCGACGGCGAGCACGACTGCAACTCCAATAAGGATGGTTCCTGTCGCCAAACCACCAGCTGCAGCTGCAGCTTCCACTATAAAACCTTTGAGTCAATAGTTTTTCTATGCGTAAAAAGATATTAGGTAGGGATTTTGAGGCTATCTCTCAGAGGTATAAATCCGTAATAGTACTTGAAAGGACAATATCCACTTCTGAGAGTAATCTAGAAGAAGATTGGGAATCACTTACCAGCTGCGGGTCCCTCAGTTGCAATGCCTATCTCTTGAAGCTCTACTTCCCCGTTGACAGCAGCCTCGAGAGCAGCGCTTTTTGAAGATTCAGAGTTAGTATCGTATACCAGAATTTGAAAACTTTTTACAAGGTGACTCTAATCCAAGTAGAATATCGAAATACAGGGCAGGGAAAGTAAAGAAACAAAGGAAGGAAGAGGACTAGTGACAAGTAAAACTTACTCTTCAGCTGCTGCGCCGCCTCTGGCGAGAGCCATGAGAGCCCGCACACCCTTGCCAACAGCCGCTGTAATGGCCCGGAAGGCACTTACAATATATGGCTTCAGAAGTGTCAATGGCACAAATGAACCTGCAATACCAGCCAGCTGCCGGCTAGTCTTCGCGAAAGTGAAGTTATTGTAGCCGATCTCGTAATTTGCTGTTCCAATGCAATCATAAGTGGTTCCGTTAATGACAATCGTGTTCCCATTAGGCTGGACATTCCCATTGGTATCAGTAGCTATCCCATCAGTGCGGAGTACCAAGTAGTAAGAGTCGCCGTTGGGACCTAGCAAGCTGACACTGAATAGTGGCTTTCCGTCTTCGTCTTCATCCTCGGTCCATGCTTCATCGCCGCGATCAACGATCTGCTTGTACAGTTGTCCGATGACATTATACTGATCAAAGTACGCTCTGGTGCTCTCTCCGCCCTTGGCACCGCGGAGGATACTCTGAACGAATGAATCACTGTTGAGGAGATTGCTGGACGGGCTCAATGGTGTCCAGGTCTCACTGTTACCGAGTGCAATCTGAGGTGTAGACATATTGACAAAGTTGCTTAGGAGAGGGGTTTTTTGTTGCGTTCAAGATAATGGTTTCGGAAACTGTGTTGATGCTTTTGAAACCCTTTTTGAACCTCCTGAATCTTCTGGGATTATATAGACGTCGAATTCATTGTCACGATGTACTACTGAGAAATTTCCTCGCCATCTATTGCCCCTCGGTGTAGTTCCTCTCGCGATGTGTTGCATCGTCTTTCTTCAGTTCGCGCTCAGAAAAGCGCGTTATCCTGCCATAATACTATCAAACCTCTCCATAATGGTAGTGGTGGCGGTGGAATGGGCTAAACGAGGAATCATTTTTCGAAAATGTCTGGCCTGGGCCTTTATGGCCGCACCCTGCAACAGGATGGAAGTGGTAGGGTACATAAAAAAGAACACTCTACCACGCTTCAATTTTGCCAACGAGCATCAGGGATCGTGATCCCACCCTCACGTATCTTGTATAGTTGCAGAGTCATACCTAAAAACCAATCAGAATTGCTAAATTGGGGTCTTTCACCAAGCCACACGAATTTGATAGCCTATTCAGTGGACCGCGGTGTACCCTTACTTTTCACTGATTGGTGGTTACCAAACGCCACCATTTGATATTACTTACCTAGCGAACCTTTTTCAGAGCGCTGCATTTGGTACCAGTCATTGGATTCTGTGGATATTACCTAATAGGCGAGAGGGGAAACACCCTCGCGATTCAATCCTCGATTATTCTAAAGCCTAGAGCTTAAGCGTAGTGTCTTACGATTGAAGAAAGCCACTTTCAGGATAGCATCAGGACGATTCTTGGGTCCTTATCGATTGCGCACATGTATCCGCCAATCAATCCAGAATAGGGAGAAGAGAATAAGTAATAGTTTGCGATCTGGATTATAATCCCTTCAATTTAGGTGACGGGCAGGTTCCTGTGCCATTCCAAAACATTGCAGCAAGGACCCGGAAGAATTAGGCGACGCAACCAGATAGTCAAACAAACTGAGAAACACTAGTAAGCGCGGTTGCCAGTTTCCATTGCATTTAAACACCACGCATATTAATACAATGGCCATGCTTGATACATCTAGGTTCATCTACTAGATAAATCTTCGCGATTACGTCAAAAAAATATATCTTCTAGCCAGTGTAGCGAGTTCGTGAGAGTATCCCTACTTCACTGCGAGAATCTAGCAAGTGACCTCGGGATCATTGATAGGATGTGTTTTGTTATTTCCTATGAACCACTGCATGCTATCACATGGGCTAACGGCCTTTAAAGCCACGATATTGGCGGACTGAATATCATACCGCCTATTATTTTATTGTGATATCATCAATGCGATTATTGTCTAACCTATTTTCCCAGTGTGTTCATCTACCAGTCATGTTCACAAGCATACCAGTGAGTGGTATTATGCAGGTGGTGGTGTTGCATATTGTTAGTCGCCAGTTCTAAGATGTGAGACACCCCGTTAGGCTACAGAACTAGCAGTGATGTTTCTATGCTACCGCCTGCCCATGTACCCCAGAGCGTTCACCTCTCTAGTACTTCAGACGTTCATCACGAGCGATCCCAATAGAATGTACGGAGTATAGCCTAATATATTAGCAAGCGGCGACAAATCTAGTTTGTGTGAACCGTTGATTATACTATCCAGACCCACCTCCGCACTCTTGGCAGTAGTGTCCCATCATGAGAGCCTCTGTCAGATATACTATTGCGCCATATAGCAAAAGGCTGTTGAGGGCAGAGCCCTTATTATCTGACAGCCTCAGATTGCCGGATTCGCTTTCGCGGCTAACCTATCTCGGGCTTATGGAGTTTGAGAGTGGTCTTATGTCAATCCTAGTCGGTTTCTTACCCGCACTCACGGCTCGGAATCCTGTGGCTGCTCGGGCCAAGGTCGCTGAAGCCTTCGAAAAGTACTACGAAGCGGGAGGAGTACAGCAAGCATCAGCCCTCGCTAAAAAACGATATCAGGCGGAAATTGACAACAACGTCCCATTAAAGGATATAGCTCGCTATGAAGTTGGAGGCTCAATTGCTGTTCTAGTAAACACAGTGCCCGCCGCTTTCTGGACCCTTCTATTGATCCACTCCTGCCCCGGACTTCTTAAAGAGATCCGGGAAGAAGTCGACGCGTGTATTAAGACAACTGAGGCTGGCTCTTCTCTTGACATCACTGTTTTGAAAGAGAGCTGTCCGCTGTTACTTTCTTCGTACCAGGAAGCTCTTCGTTGTCGATCCATGGGGACTTCTATTCGCGAGGTTATGGAAGATACATATCTCGGCCAATGGCTGCTAAAAAAGGGAGCCATGTTACAGATGCCGAGTCACGTAATCCATCGCGATCCTAATCTTTGGGGGAGCGATGTGGATGATTTCAACCCTCGCAAGTTTCTGCCCGAGTTAAAACAACACCGTCCGCGCGATGTCTGCTTCCGCGCGTTCGGCGGCGGGAAAACTATGTGTCCGGGCCGGCACTTCGCAACAAATGAGATCGTAGCAGTTGTTGCCGTCTCCATTGTGAGATTCGATTTGGAGCCTATGAAAACAGGAGGCAGCTGGGAGCTTCCAACTACGATGAATACGAATGTCGCCGCGGTCGTGATGCAACCCGATAGTGATGTAGAAGTTGAGGTTAAAACAAGACAGGGGTTCGAAGATGCCAAATGGACTATTAATTTGCGAGAGTCGGAAAACATATTCGCAATGGTAGCCGAAGATTATTCTAAAGATAGTACTGGTGCCGTCTGATCATCTTGTGTCAGAGGAATCGGTCACAGAGTCAACAGATAGACTAGCCTACGGTCCGGAAGAAGTGTAATATATAAGGCGCAATAGAGTGACCAATTGATCCCGCAATCTCGCACCTATATACTTTGTATATATATACCTAAAATTCTAGGAATGTGACTACCCTCGGGGTTTGTCTGCAGGCCTTGGATTGAGTGTGTGATCCCTGTATTGATGGCTACTTTCTATGGTTCGCATATGACCTGTTGTATCGGGAGAAATATAAAAGCTGCATTTTATTACTAGTGGTTGAGGCTACAGAGGAGCTCTCTGATACTTTAGAGATCACTCAAAAAGGCTTGCCGAGCGTTAAAGCCCGGGCCTCAGTACTGGCATGTAGGGTAACAGCCATTGCATAGAATATTTCCTCAGGACAGGAGAGCCGTCTCCGCATCAGATCCTCTACGACTACTTAGATTCACAGCCGACTATGCATTGCGATGTTAGTTGTGCTAAAAGCTAGATTGATACCGAAATGCTAGTAGGCTAGTACGTGTTGATTGATTAATAGCAGTAAGGGCCTATAGCCATCAGTTGGACTCTTGTCAGATCTATGGTAACTTCAACAGCTAATGGAAATTCCTCGTAATAACACGGTGTTTGGACTGGTTAATCGGAATATGATACCTATCGTGACGCCCCTAAATTCGAGGCTCATTGAGCCAACCCCCCAACTGAGTGCTTGTAAAAAAAAGAAAGAAAGAAGAAAAAAACCCTAAATGCATCCTCGTAGTTGAGGAGCTTTACTCATAACACTATGTAATACTACGGAACAGTCTCCAGGGTCCCCTCTATCTATTATGCGTATACCAGACATACAAAACAGCCAATTTGCCGCCCCTGATGACATCTTACTCTACGTCGGCGATTTTACCCGTCTAGGGCAGTTCCAAACTACCATAATGCAGTTAAATCAGCACTCATACCCAATTGAGATTACAATTATCGATATTCCACTTAGGTCCTACAAAGACTATGAGCACGATAATGCCCTAGCGGTACCCCCACGGATTGGTCTAGGAGAGATTATGATAGCTCGACGGCCGTGGCTTGCCTGGATGGACTTGCATTTCCACTATATAATATTATATTTATAGCTTCGCAGTTGCTATCTCAGTAGTGTATTCTAGCCCTTTCTGCCATTGAGATGAGAAAATATCCTGGCGTCAAACCAACCAAGTTAGCATTTAGGTATACCCACTATATCCATCGCACCCATAGAAGGGTGTGTTGATGCCACAATTACTTACAACCGTCAAATCTAGCTACGCCATCAGACACAGCTCCGACATCACCGTTCCCAACCTCTTCCAATGCTCTGAGGCGCTCGAGTTCCTTTTTCAAGATATCGATAATGCGTGGTGTGGCATTGAGCAAGATCTGGTTGACTATCTTGACGGTAGGCTTAAGATCAGCAGGCCTGTATCCCCACGGCGATGTAAAGCGGCGCGTATTGACTTACCTTGTCCCGTACGCACGAGTAATAACCTTCGTTTGTTGAACCGTGATACGTATCCCCCCCCTCCGAGTGGCCATATCTTTGGGAGCCCAAGGGTGCTAGCTCAGGTTCCAAATGTTCTAAGCGACAACTGTGGCTCCGACAATATTCACAAGTATCGTCTCGACCTGACTTGTTATCTTGGGAGTAGAATATGTCTGCGAGATGATCCGGGCGGTAGAATCGTTCTAAGAGAGGGTTCCCCCATCGCAACCTTCGCACCGTTGGAGGGAGCACCCCAACAGGGCGGCGGTGTATGCAATTGACGGCAGTATAATATTCTATCTCGGCGCCGGGTGAACAGACAGAGCAGTCCGTGAGTAGAGCGGATTGTGATGACTGATGATCATGGCGAGGCTCTTCGGTGCCTTCATCTGAGCAAGATGGCATTGCCGATTGCCGAAATTCCGGAGAAACAGGTGTATGTAGTTGGTCCGAGCCTTACACAGTAGAGCGGAAAGCTATAGTTGATCTTAAACGACAGAAGAGGGCTTGATTGTGATGGCATATCTAGAAATCGACATGGACGGATGATTTCTTTTTATCTATCTCGCTCAAGCTGCGGGTTGAGATTATCAACAACGTAGAATAGGCGCGCATACCCCCGCTTTGGCGCCAGGCCGCAAAGGCCAGCTTAAGCCGGCGCAACGCCCACCCTGCGCCTCATGCGACGTCTTGGGTTGCATTATGTTGTGTTGTATTGTTCCATAAATAGCGTACCGCTAGTCCTGTCAGCTTAGGGGAGCCAGATTCCCCTAGGTTGGTCGCGTCTTGATAGCACACGATTGGCTGATGTGTTGGATGTCAAACTCATTATATGTATTGATTATATGTTTTGGCAGGCGCCGCCGCGTTCGCCAGCGGCAGCCAAGGCAAAGGCAAAGGCCAGGGTCGCGGCCTAATACCACGATTTAGGCGTACTACAAGTAGATACTATAAGGTAGCCGATATTCCCAGTGCCATTCAAAAGGCCTTAGGCATTGTCATACCCATATTTTGGCGCTCTACGTTGCTCCCCTTACATGAAATTCTAACCGACCTGCCCCCTTACCACGTTCACGACATCTAGGCGACTCACCTTAATATGAAAGCTGTTTTCGACGGCGGTCACTTCAGTGACGGCGGAAATGATGGACCAAATGATACCGGTATGAATCTCATTTTTGATCCCACTCTAGCCCAGAGCTCTAACATTTCGACAGGCAGCAAACCTTGGCGATTCGACGATCCCTGCTTCGGGACTATCAGTGACCTCACTGAGGCCGAGCTATTGAGTTTTGGGTTCGACGAGCTACCAGTAAGCTCGATGTCTGGATACGATCTTAATAGCTCTTTCCGGCCCACGCTCGGCACCTTTACCATTGAGGGGTCTTCTGTATCGCCCGCACAATACCCAGTCGGCTCTGGCGGGCTCCCGGACTTACCGCCTTCGGCAGTCACATCAATCACACAAGGGCCTGCCCCGGTTGCCGACTATTTACAAAGCTTCACCCGCGCTACACCTCACTCGATTGACAAGTCTCTTCCTGCGCCGAAAAACACGTGGACACCTGAGCAGGAAGAGTATCTCATGGCGGCGAAGAAAAACCGCAGCTCGTTCAAGGCCATTAGTGAGGCCATGAACGAGAGGTTCGGCGTCGAGAGAAACCCCAATGTTCTATCCAAGAAATATCGCGCCATCAGAGATCGCAATATCGAGGAAAGCGTAAGACTTCCCCCATGGCACTAAAAGACTCTCGCTTCACCCTTCTTTAGAAATTTAACTGATCACGAGCCTAGGTTGTCGACCAAGCCCTGAGAAACACCCTGCCAAGTATGTTAGGAGTACTCGACGAGGAGATACGCAGGCTCGACCCCGATGGTATAGACAATCAGGAGTATAACGAGATTCGCCGAGAGATACTCAGGAAATTACCCGGGTTTGTGCATCGACTAGCTCTTGGGTAGCCTAACCCTTTCGTTGACGTTATTGGAGCAAGCCTGGCTTATGGGATTGATTTAGCTACAGGGTATATGGCCTATAGAGATGTATACGCTGATTGATTCATTCTTTTAATACATTCGAAAGCGGCATCCACTCTTGACGCTTGGAATTAATTGGATTAAAGTAGAAAAGGTTGACCCTAAACAGGTATTGTGAATGCCCTTATGAGGTGCTCAGATCCGACTAAACTCTTAGTAAATGCATGTATAATGAATCTAGTAAGGCGCTTTTTTTCCCGAATGTTTCGCGAGGAAACTGCTGTTCTCCATCTCGGTTTCCCACCGTAGACGATCGAGATTCGTAGGTAAAGGTCGAGCCCAGGTTGCGAAGCCCAAGCTCGAACAGCAACCCAACTGCCACTCAGCGATTGGGCCTAAATCTACGGCCGTCTCGAAATTGAATTTTCAATCGAGCAAGTTTCCTTTCTTTTATTCGCCGAGTATTAATCTCCACGTACATATCGACGCCGGAAGTGAAACGAGTGAACATAGGACAGACAGCTCAGCAATTTTGTTTATACACAATTAACGATCCAACGCCGCAGACGACCGTTTATGGTGCCAGCTGCCAGCGCCCGCCATAGGAGGGCACCCTAGCTAGTCCCAAGCTAGCACTGGCGCTGGTGCCTCGGAATGCCGAGCACGAGCTGTCTAATGTCACCTGGGCGATGCGCTAACCTCGGCACGAATTAATCAGCCTCAATTCCGCTAGGTTAGGGGCACCTTTATCTTTTCTGTTAGATAGCGCTGGTATGTGTATGCGTGACGTCGTGTCTCATGCAAGACCAGTCCGGTCGCTTCTGACATTCCTCTTTTTTATCATCGACTTAAAGCCCGGACTGCGATAATTACATCCAGCTACCCCAAGGGCATTTCATTCGCCAGTCTATCTCTCAGAATATAACAAGTGTCGTTCATAATCATGACGGTAGTCTCCAAGCAAGCGCCCCGTCAGTCGCTGACGGTGGTAGACAACCGGACCAACAAGGTCTATGAGATCCCTATCAAGAACAACTCCGTTCTAGCGACGGACTTTAAAAAGATAAAATCAGAGCAAGGGAGCGACCGGAAAGAGGATGAGACGGAACAAGGCCTCAGTATGTGATCTTGAGTTTACTACTGGTGGTCATTTTTAACGTCCGGACTTCTACAGGGTTATACGATCCAGCCTATATGAACACGGCGGTGGTGCAGAGCAGGATCACCTATATCAACGGCCAGGAAGGCGTTCTGCGCTACCGTGGCTATCCCATCCAGCAGCTTGTCAAGAAGAGCAGCTTTCTTGAGACAGCCTTTCTTCTCATTTACGGAGAACTTCCGACCAATGCGCAGTATGAGACTTGGCAGAATGAGGTCATGCACCACAACTACATCCACTCCGACATCGAGGGCATGTTTAAGTCGTTCCGATACGACTCGCATCCTATGTCGATGTTGACCTCGGCTTTTGCCACGATGGGCGCCTTCGCCCCGGAGGCCAATCCCTCGCTCGCGGGGCAAAAGCTTTACACTAACGCTGCATCCGGGGACATAGCATCTTTGCAGATACTAGACAAGCAAATTCTTCGTATTATTGGCAAGGCGCCGACCTTGGCAGCTGCATCGTACCGAATGCGACAGGGCCGGCCATTCAACCGTCCCGCACACGGCCTATCATACACAGGCAACTTCTTGTATCTACTAGATCACCTTTCCGGTACCGAATACAGACCTCACCCTGTGCTAGAGAAGGCCCTTGACGCTCTCTTCATCATCCATGCCGACCACGAAGTTAACTGCTCAACGGCGACCGTGCTCCAGGTCGGTAGCTCGCTAGTGGACCCATTTAGCGTAGTGGCAGCGGGTTGTGCCGCGCTATACGGGCCTTCGCATGGCGGCGCGTCAGAGAGCGCAATTCGCATGTTAATGGAGATCGGATCGCCGGAGAACGTGCCGGCATTCATGCAGAAAGTTGAGCGACGCGAGCGTGTTCTCGTCGGCTTTGGCCACCGCGTCTACAAAAACGTAGATCCCAGATCAACAGCAATCCGCGCCCTAGCCGAGGACGTGTTCCGCGTCACAGGGCGCAACAAGCTCTTAGACACGGCGCTGACACTTGCCGAGTACGCGCGCAAGAGCGAGTTTATGCGCAGCCGGAATCTTTACCCGAATGTCGACTTCTACTCCGGTCTCATATACCAAGCCATGGGCTTCCCGCTCGATTTCTATCCCGTACTGTTCGCTGTCCCCCGGTGCGTTGGATGGCTCGCCCACTGGCGTCAGATGATGCTCAACCCGTCCGGCGTTAAGATCTGGCGTCCTCGCCAGATTTACATTGGTGAAGGCGAACGGGAATATGTCGAGGCAGAAAACCGGAAGGAAAAGGCAAACGCCACGGTCTTTGATGCGCCTTCTGCTATTCCACACGGAGGTGACAGTAAGAGGAACGCAATGGCCACATCTAAGGACGAGATGGGGAAGGCCTGGGGCAAGGCCAGGTTGTGAGACAATTTCACTTTTGTACTGTATGTTCTTCACTGTTCGCATAGACTACTTCCTTGCCATTGGCTATGTCAATATTCTCTCATGGAATTAGCGGGAAGATTTCTGTACTTTTATTCCGTAGGCATTTCCCATACGATCTATTTATTTCTAGGGCAGTCATGTCGTACGGGCATCCGACAGCGCAATTCAACCGCTTTCACACAACATGTGAGCTATGATATCAGTGCCCTAGCACCCTTCAAACAATTACACAATGATGACATCATTGATGCGAATTCCCGAAGCATGCGATCTGGATAAAACGATTTCAGTCTCAGTGCTTGAGGCTCAATTAGGACGTATGCAATGTTAGCGCAACTTGCTTAATGCCGACCGTCGTGACGTAGTGTTTCCGAAATCGCCCAACCTTTTCAGCTCATCTCATCTCTCGTCGCAAAACTATCACGATAATTCTTACGATTGAAGCCACTACCCATTCCAGATACATGAGCCCCTATCATCAAAGATCACCAACCCCCCACGGTATTATTGCCTCTCGACTTTCAGTTTTCCAAAAGTTCACTAGAGCAGCATAGATCACAATGAACGCCGCTAGATCTGCTACTAGAACCACACTCACGCGGTCCTCCCGCGTCTGTCGCACCTCATTCCCAGCACGTTCACGTTTCCAGTCCTCCTCTTCATCATCTTCCTCCTCAACATCGACAAATGATACAGGTCAGGATAACTCGCACGTCATCGCCGGCGCAGCCGGTGGTTTAGCGGCTGGCATAGCTCTCTATGGCATATACCTCATGACTCCATCAGGCAAAGTGTACCGAACGATCAACAAGGGTGCAAAGGAGGTGAATCGCAAGTATAATGAAGCGGCTAAGCAACTTCAAAGCCAAACGCCCGACGTAGACGGTGCAATCAAGTATATGAAGGAATTTGCCTACTCAGTACGTATTTCCAAGTTTATATATTCTCACCACTCACTCTCATATGCTCTTGCACGTTCCGAAAGCCTCTCAAAACGGGCCATGTCAGTACGATGAGTGTTAGTATCTAATTTCCAACACCTCAATAGTACGTTGCGTGGGTACCTGGTGGACGACAATATGTCGACACGGTATTCAAAGACGTGGAGACTCTGAAACAGAATCACAGACAGGAGGTCAATCAGATCGTCAGCGATGCCTACAATCAATTCAAGGAATTGTCAAACTACGGTCTCAGCTTAGAGACAGCATCCAAAGCATACAGTATTCTGGCCGACCTAACGAATAAGTTTGGAGAGCTCACTGGCAATGCACTAACTGATATCCTCAACAATCACCCCTGGGCTAAGAAGAAATTCGGCGGGACTATTGAGCAACTAGAAGAGATGGGCGAGAACTACGGCCCTGAGGCGAAGAAACAGGTCGACCAGACATGGAAGCAGGCGAAAGAGATATTAGGTGGCGGTCTCAGTGCAGCCAATTTGGATAAGGCACGCAGTTTGGTCGAAGATAAGATCCAGCAGGTGAAGAAACTCGGCGACGAGGCTTGGAATAAAGGCATGGAAGAGGCAAAACCTTATCTTGATAAGAACCCGAAGATCAAGGAGTTAATCGAGAAGAATGCGAGTGCTTTGAAGCAGGGAAACGCAAAGGAGGTATTCAACCAGGTGAAGAAGGCCGTTGAATCAGGCGATATGGGTCCTCTCGAAAACTACGTCAACAAGGCCAAGTCTAAGGGCGAGCAGGCCGCCAGCAGTCTCGGCATTGATCAATATTTCAAGATGATTCCCAGCGGCTCGGAGATTCTAGAGAAAGTCAATCAACTGAAGGAAGTTGCCGAGAAGCACAAAGATGAGGGTGAGAAATTGCTAGAGGAGACGACAGAGGAGTTGAAGCAGGTTTTGGAGAACAAGTTGGAGAAGGCAAAGAAGATTGCTGAGAAGACGAAGAGGGATTCGAAATGAGGTGCTGAGTTAGAAAGATTAATAGTTGATGGTCTAGGAGCTTTGGCCAGTTGGTCTCTAAGAATTAGAGTTTCATTAATAATGATGAAATACATATCTGCTTAGCTACTCCGTACATGGGCATTCTATGCAGCTAAAGTAGATATTTGCTTATACGAAATGGTGTCGTTTTATAGTATATATGTAGGTACCTAGTTCGCGTTCAATTACTTGGCATTATACCGCTACTTGTTGTTTCAGCCACTTTCGCTTATGCTGTACTGTATCTAGCCTAGAGCAACCTAAGGCAACATGCACCGCTTCAGAGCAATCATGCGAGGCTCATAGCTAGGCATAGGAGGCCGGTCTGGTTTATTTTAGTCTGCGATACCCTCTAGTATGCAGGTAATAAAGACAAAGCTACGTTTCAGATTCAGCGAACCGCCCCCACTGGCATTCAAGCCGTGATTTTGATCCCACTCTCAGCTCTTAATAATTTGGGGTCCAATTGCGACCCTTGGGTTACATATGGCGCCCTAAGAGTCATAAGAGCGGACGCACCGCCTCTACGCTATGCTTTACATATCGCCTCTTTCTAGTTTCTTGTCACTTCAGGGACGCTCTATGGCACTTTCATGCTGCTCGGCGACTTGAACCTTGTATTATAGCAATGTTTCCATGCAAAGCATCAAAGATAGAGTCTTGGCGACGGACAGCATGGTTCAATGTACTCTTCGTTTTTGTCGTCGAAATCGTTCTCACTACGTTGCTTATCATCAGTCTATCCCGCAAAGGCTCCTCTATCCTCACATCAACAATTCTATATGAAGGCCGTTGTGACAACTCCACTAGGTTAAATCTGCTACTTCATCTGTTGATCAACTTAATCTCCACCGGTATTGCAACATCTGCGAATTATTTCATGCAGGTGCTTAGCTCCCCCTCACGTGCAGAGATCAACCAAGCCCACGCAAAAGCACGGGCTCTCGATATTGGCGTACCTTCTCTACATAATATTCGCTTTGTTTCCCGCTTGAAGTCAGCTAGCTGGCTTGTCTTGTTGCTATCGTCAGCTCCCATACATCTACTCTTCAATAGTTCAGTATTTGAAACAACCTTCCAAGGGTCTGAGTGGCAAATTACCATTGGTACTGAAAGCCTCTTAAATGGAACAGATTTCTTTCCCCCTGGGGCAAGTTTGGCGCCTGCAGGGTCATGGATGCCACTTTGTGAGTATCCGGGAGGGATTTACTATTGCTCACACATGAATGACGAAGATTCCTCGTGGGTTGCCAAACCGGAGCTAGGATTTGGCGATGCAATTCCCTTAGAAGACTATTGGGAAGCTTCTTCTTCAATATGCCACACACTCGATTCTACAGTAACCGATTCCAGCGGATGGGCCCGCCTAGGACCAGAAGAGTGCATAGGCGAATACGGTCAAGCGAAGCCTCGAGAGAACTACGGCGATGCTGTGCTAATCGTCGATACCCAAACCCCAACGACAATTGGATGGACTAGAAGAGAGATATTCAATTTTACTTCTCCTAGCGACCTATCAAAGGTTTGGGACCCGCACGTCCCTGCAGATGTCCTGAACCCTCTGTGGTATTCGACACATTGTCGTGCGACTAAATTTTGGTACTTTCTCCACGACCCAGCAGATTCCAATTGCCAATCGTTGTTTGGAGCACGTCTACGTGATCCTAAATTCCCATACCGTTCTACTCCCTTCGACCAAAACAACAAGTCCATCTTTCCATACCCTCCGATTCCTCCCGATCAAAGCCAAGCGCTCGGTTATCAACACCGATTTCAAGTACTTGAGCTCCAATATTGTCTTGCCCAGCCCTTTCCCGGGCAGTGTAAAGTAGGGCTCTCTAATTCGATATTTTTAGTTATAATTATCTGTGTGTTCATAAAGCTAGTACAATGTACCATTATCGCCTGGAGACTTCCCCGTCGTTCTCTCGTCACCTTAGGGGACGCCATAGAGTCTTTCATCTTAGAACCGGACTCTATCACCACTAAGAAAGGCACTTTGGACATCAGCGACTTTAAATCTAATATACAGCAACAGTCCGTTGAAAAGAATCAATTTTTGACGCTGTTGCCGACCCCTCGCGTCTGGCTTCATACAAAACCTCGCCGGCTAAATTCAGCCGTATCCCGAACATTTTGGTTCTGCTCTTATTTTCTTTTTGGGATAACTCTGATTTCCCTTGCCATTGGTTTGTCGGTCTCCGTCAGTACAAACGACAATTCGTTGTAAGCATCCACTGTCTAGCAAATGATTCCCACACGACTCAACGCTAATGAACCTGGAAATTGAAGGCAAGGGTCCTTTGGACGTTCGAGTGAAAACCTCGTCGCGAGATTAGGGCAGCCAGGATACCTCGGTGCTCTACTCCTAGCCAATTTACCACAGTTACTACTCTCCCTGTGCTATTTTACATACAATTCGTTTGCACCCGCCTGTGTGTCGAACTTGAGCGGAACTCTTATGCTTCCTCGTTCAAACCTCTCCGAGTCTCCAACCCGTCAGGCCAGCAGACCACAAGCTATCGCTTGCAAGTGCCATATCGATATGGCATTCCTCTTTTCGTAATGAGTGTTCTTTTCCACTGGCTGCTATCGAATGCTTTGTTTGTGTTCATCAGTGAAGGAGGTTTGTTTCGTTTACTTTCCGTCGCTATATAAATACTCTCTTGCTCATTCGCTATACTGTTAACCATTTACTATTTATGCTTGCTTCCCACGAACTGTGTCGCTAATCCAATCGATTCGTGTAGGTTATTGGAAAGGCGGTAATGGTCCATTGCAAGGGGTTGCCAGCCAACTCGGCCTTTCCGATATAGATTCTCTGGTCGCTGTTAGCTATTCGCCCTCCGCTATCTTAGCACTACTCGTTTCGTCCGTGGTCTTGATCCCCCTACCAATTTTAATAGGGTTTCGCAAGCTTCCCAACTATAAAACGATGGTCGTCGGAGGTTCCAATTCTTTAGTCATCGCTGCCGCTTGTCATTGCTATGCGTCGGCAAGTTTCTTCTTGCAGCAAAAAGAAACGGCCAGCTTTCAACATAATGATAATGAAACAAGTACAGAAGGGAGCCGCTCTTCTCTACAATTATTCAATGTCCCCCCTGGAAGCCATCACCAGGAAACGGGCGCCGCGAATTTGCTACAGACGGGAGACGCGGCTATAGTAGGAGAGCAGTTGCTAGCAATAACAGTATCGAAGCTGAAGTGGGGTGCAATGCGCCCTTCAGCCACAGCGGTAAATGAGCAGCATATCATGCATCTAGGATTTGGGCGTGAGATAGATGGAGTATGCGAGCCGAACTCCGGCCAATTGTACATCTAATACACTTCACTACCTTTTACCGGCTCATGGGTCAAGCGGTTGCTGTGGAGTTTGGTGTTCGGGTTTGGATGATTAGAGCGCCTCAATCCCTCTATTGCTTTATACGGGTTTAATTCCCTGGCTTCTTGTATTGTTGTCTTGCTTATGGCCTATTCCCGCATGCCTTTCCATATTGATGCCAACAACAAAAGACCATCTTACCTAATATATAATGATTTAGATGTAAGTTCATGCCATATCATATTATGTAATAATGTCCTTGTGTATGTCCTTGTGTATGTCCTGAATCAAAATTTAATTATGTATCTACGAATAACAAACCAAAATGGTTGAATTGATTAAATCAATGATCGGTTTATTTGAGTCCTCTTTTTTGCTTTTCAAGAGTACCTAGATTTTCCAAGTTTAGCGCTTGCTTTCTCGTGCCTTCGTGCCCAAGGTCAGAGGACCTCTAGCACATTTTGAGCTTTACAGTATCACAGTGAACAGCTCAACGATAAGGTCACCCTTACGATGGCGCTCGCTAGGGAGAGTCTCAAGCTATGCGACACAGCAAGTTGATTTGCTAGCATCTAGTTTTGGATGTATGTGGCGCGTGTGTGTTACCCTTCACATGGAGCAATGAGGGAACAGCACATCAAAATATGACTTACCAGCATACAAGAAAGTCACAAGGGTTCACATCAGAGCACAATCATGCGTAATTAATGTAGCACAGTAACACATTTTAGGAGACACTACTCACTAGAGACTGCATTACCATGTGATAAAATATCATATGGTTTTATTGTACAGGCTACGTCTTCGTCGCGATCATCAATAAAAACTCATTCAAAGTAGCTATTTTATGAATGTTTTAGCTAGGCTGCAGTATATGTTATTTTGGTGCCGAATCCATTTCTTTGCCCATTCGTATGTTAGAATCTCGAACCAAGGACCTTTTAATTCTCATTTGATTTCGATATTTCGCTATACAAACTACCATGTGCGGAAATTCCGAACTTAACAGCCTTCATCATGCGATGAAATTAGGTGGAAGCACAGAGCACCGCAGACGAGAGCCAGCGCAGGGGTAGACGATTGGAAAACATGAGGGGTGTCTTAAGATATATAAAATATATTCGCTTATCCCACGAATCATTCCTATCAACTTCTTCATCCCTAGTCAGGCTGTAGTTCACGATTATGATCACCGGATACATTATGACCACAGTCATAAGTCAGTACCTATCACACAGATCGCCAGGTTTATTTGTTTACAAAATACCCTGAAACGTCGCATCATTATGGCTTCACAAACTGCCGTCTAGATTATCGAGCTGCCCAACAGATAGGAAACTGTACATAAAAGCCATTTCCGATTTTGGGTCTGGTCTGTTTGAATGACTTCATCATGCCAGTTAGCCCAATCCGCATAATGGCTTACCATCGAAACTACAACTTCTCTGAGGCTAGTATCCCAAATTCTGATTATTTTTTCTTTCATTGTGCCTAGGGTGTATGCATAGCCTTGTCAGGGCCATCTTATCTCTATTCATCCTGAAAATTCCGAGAATCCTTCAAAACTCTCACGGCAAATGAGCAGTTAATTGACTCTTGATGTCTGCAGGGCACTATGCCAGGTGGTGCGTCATGGGGAACGCCCGGAGGCTACGATGAAGCACCTGCCTTCCGAATGGGAACGCAGGTCCACCCCTCAGGGGTTGTGCCAAGTGATGAGGCCTTATTGAAATCATTGTACGCGCAACTGGTAAAGGATGGGTGGCAGTTGCGATATAGGCCATCACACAATGAGCCAGATGAGTACCCTTTGTCTCCTAGCCTTACCGGGCGCGGTATCGTGAGTATTTCTGTTAATTATGTTTTCTGGCCTCGATTGTTCCCGGCAAGTCTAGTCTGACACTGAGTCATGTCTCAGGGGATTCCTGCGCTCCTGAAACAATCCTAATGCGAAGCTCGAGTTGACTCTACTGACTCAGAATGTCGCAGTGGCTTCAGCGTAAGGAGGCTTTTTTCACGGCGCACGGCGAAATCAAGGAAAGCGATGTCTACGTTGTCGACCGTAACTTTATGTTCTGGATTGAAGACAGATTCAATGCCGGCTCTATACTGAGCCAAGGTGCCCATCAGTATTCTGGTGTCATTCAAGATCGTTGCTTCATTTTTGATGAATACGTCTTCTGGCTGGATCCTACAACGGCCCAGGTGAGTACTCGTCAAAAGACTTTTGCGTTCTTAGCTTACACAGCTGTCAACCGCAGCGGGTGGAAACCCCTTCGAGCAGGGAATATGAAAGTGATCGGGCACAGTACTTCTGGCCACCCGATCACAGTGGTACTCCTAGCGGCAGTAGCTATTATCTAACAACAGATGGAATGGACTACGACACGGAGGAATCTTTTATGTATGACGGCTCCAATGTGAGTCAACGGATCCAAGGATGGCAGAATGATATCCCACGATCACAAGGTTCACGAAGATAAGGGTTTAGTATTGAATGCTTCAGGGCTTCCCCTTTTTGACTTAGGCAGTATTTAGAAGTCCTTTACAAAGATGGCTACTTGGGGATTGAAGATTCTGTATCTGCTTTAAGTCGTTTCTTAATATACTTATGAGCGAATCAAGCTAGGGATTTTCTTAGATGTGAGAAGCACAATATCTTTGTTAAGTAGACTCACTACGTGAGAAGCTAATTCTGCGCACTGGAAATGAGCCAACCCCCCCAGAAACGGCTGGCACGGTGTTATATTGGATAGGCCATCGCATATTAAATATCTAGATAGTATGTTATGGGATTGATTCTGTATATTCCGTACCTGGTATAAGATACGTAATTCGGATTACTATTTTCGTCAACTAGAAATAATTCTCGTTCTGACGATATGAAACTCAAGGCCAGTAACAGAACCCTGCGAGTTAGCATTTCATGCATCGGAGAAAGACATAGTCTTACGCTTTAAGGTAAATCGAGAGACATCATCACTTATACATGTCTCATTCCCCACATGTGTCAAGTTATAGCGTGAGGCGCCGTTTCCATCAAATCGACTTGGCGTTCTATGTAATAAGTAGGCAGCTAAACATTGACTGGCCTTATCATCGGGATAATTTGCTAGGTGCTGCTTTTCGGGAATGATAATTATTTTCGTTTTCATACAAGTATATAGGTAATATTAGACCGTGTAAATACTCGGCGTAGGTACTTTACACAGGCTGTTCTTACTTGAAGACGTACCTAACCCCACTATATACCCCACAAATTGGGCGCATCATCGAGCGGTGATCGAGGTAGATATCGATAACCGATAGCGGCCCGGTTAGACTCGATAGTGGTCAGGTATGCCGTCACAGTCATGAGCTGATCTGGCAGCATTGAACTGAAATGGGCCAGTCACATTCCCCGTGTTACTCATAAGGCTCTCTTTATGACTCTACGCGCCGAGTATATAACGTTTCTTGTTAGCTCTATCTTTGCTACCGTAACTTATTAGCACTTTTCGCATTATCTTAGTCAATCGAGAGTATCGACTACACTGCGCTATTCTCGGCCCAAATGATCACTCGAATACCCCAGTAGTTCGTTATCGCCCATCAGTAAAGATGTCAGGGAAAGGCGCCTCTAGACTGGCGCCGCATGAGCGCAGAAAAGGCGAAGCTGTAGGGATGCGAAACAACTTGAGTCGCGAGAGACGTTGACGACGCTGATATCATTCTCAGGCACTGAGCGACTTCGCCGAGTTCGTCGACAAGCAACAGGCGATGCGATACCCCCGCACCAAACCCACCGTCGCTGCGCAGCCGGCGACAGAATACCACGAAGAGCTAGACATCCTTGATACCCTAAATTTCGATGAATCCGAACCCCAAGTTCCGCTGCGAGAGCTACTCCTTCCCCCCACCGAGCATGGCGAGGCGAATCAAGCGAAGCTCACTGAACACGTCGCCGAGCGACTAGCAGAAGGGCATGGCGAAGCCATGTTCGATCTAGGCTTTGAAAACAACAACGAGTCGATGCGACTCACCCGTGCCGAGTGGGATGTAGCACTGGCTCGGCTGAAGGAGGCCGCCAAGAAACAGCGCGCCGAATGCAATATCCTTCTCACCAAGAACGTAGGAGGCGACAAGGAGGCCGAGTCAACGGCGGCTGGGAGCGACGGCAAAGAAAAGAACAAATTCAAGGACTGCACTGGCAAGATATTAATACGGCAGGCGCCCACAACCGTCGAGGGAGTAATCGAGACCCGTATTGCCGTGGTTGGGAACGGTGAGTCACCTTCATTTGTCTTCTATTGGATCCCTTACTGATCCCTGGAAGTCGATGCTGGTAAAAGTTCTATGCTGGGTGTACTCGTTAAGGGCGACCTCGATGATGGCCGGGGTAAGGCTCGGGTGAACCTCTTCCGCCACAAACATGAGATTGAGACTGGCCGGACCAGCTCAGTGGGAATGGAGATTATGGGCTTCGATACCGTCGGAAACGTCATCACCTCTGATGTACCGGGTAGAAAACTCTCGTGGGAGGAGATTGGCAAACGAAGTGCAAAAGTGATCACTTTCACTGATCTTGCAGGGCACGAGCGTTATCTAAGAACTACCGTCTTCGGGTTACTGTCCAGTAGCCCGAATTACTGCCTGCTCATGGTCGCGGCCAATAATGGTCTTATTGGAATGAGTAAAGAGCATCTAGGTATCGCTCTGGCGCTAAATGTGCCGATCATGGTGGTGATCACCAAAATTGATATTTGCCCGCCAAATATTCTTGAGCAGACTATTCAACAAATTACGAAAATCCTCAAATCTCCGGGAGCCAAGAAACTGCCCATCTTTATCAACAACCGAGAGGAGTGTGTGAACACGGCCACACAATTTGTGAGCCAAAGGATTTGTCCTATATTCCAGGTATCCAACGTCACCGGTAAAAACCTGGATCTGGTGCGGACCTTTCTAAACATCCTGCCTCATCATGGTCGTTACGATTCGGAAGCCCCATTCGAATTTCATATTAATGACACTTTCTCCGTTCCATTTGTCGGCACTGTTGTCAGCGGCATCATTAAGTCCGGTGTTGTTCACGTGGGCGATAACGTCCTTGTTGGGCCTGATTCACTTGGCCAATTCATGCAAACGAGCAGTAAGTACCCACCCCTTTTCTTTCTTGCCGATGCCTGAAGACACTTTTTTCAAGTTTACGCTGTATAACCGCTCTGAGGGCTTCTTAAATCCCCTTGAAATCTCCTAAGACTGCCATTACAAGGATGATTGCTGAATCTTAATATTAAAGTTCGATCTATCGAGCGTAAACGAATTGGTGTTCCAGCAGCGTCAGCTGGCCAGTCTGCCAGCTTTGCACTAAAGAAAATAAGACGGAAAGATGTGAGGAAAGGAATGGTAGTACTACCAAAAATCGAGGGTCAGCTGGCTCCCAAAGTATATCGAGAATTCGTCGCCGAGGTCCTGATTCTATCGCATGCGACTACTATTAAGACGAAATACCAGGCGATGCTGCACGTGGGGCCAGTCCAACAAACTTGCGCTATCATTGATATCGACAGCCCGTTCATACGAACTGGTGATCGTGCTACAGTAGCATTCCGCTTTGTGCAGCGCCCCGAGTACCTTGCGCCGGGAGACCGGTTACTGTTCCGTGAAGGCCGCACCAAAGGTCTCGGGATCGTAAAATCTGTCGGGTATGATCCAAAGCATCCCCTGATGCCGAGGACGGAAGACGACACGCCTAATGGCGCGGAAGACCCGAACCCGTCTGCCGACCAGGGTTTGCAAGCACCGCCTGGTGTAAAAGTCGGCGCATAAGTGCCGATAGTCTCATGGGACTTGCATGGTAGCTAGGGTCTGGCACCTATCTCCTACCTAGCTTACCCATCGACCGTGCGGTAAGCTATCCTACGTACATGGAATCATTATAGGGCTGAATGGAGATCCAAAAGGAGTTATGGCGTTGCATGGGAGCTGATGGTTGAGGGGAACAATTACAGAACGGCATACGGAGTAACGCTACTACTATACCATGCATTGTTTTTCTTCTCTCTTTGCTCTAGGTATAGCGCTTTCTTGTTTATACAAACCGAACTAGTGCATTATACCCTGGTGTTTTATTGCTGCGACGGCTTTATGCTGGATGCTGCGGCTGTGCCAGTATCTGCCGGGGGCGCTATTGGCCTAGGCGGTTATACCTATCTACTGTCATTATCCCATTTTCTCTCTCATAAAAGCCTGCAGTATGTTGAGTCTTGGACCTGAATCGATAACACTAAAGTGGTGTTTCAGAGCCATCAATTGGGGCTTCTATTTTTAATACTAGCTGCCGGCGTGGTACACCTCTACCAAGATGCGGAATATCTGGATCTACAACTGCAGAAGTCTTCTACATACTATGTAGGGTACCCTACCTAGGTAGGTAGGTATTTACAATTGCCATCATGCGATTGGCTATTGAGGATAGTAGCTGCCCATTTTTTGTTCTTTGGTTAAGCTAGGTAAGCCAATCATGTCGTATCGGATTAGACTAAATGAACTTTAGTTTGAGACTTAACATTGATGCTTCGGGACTTTCATCCCAAAATTATATTCAACAAAATAATAACAAGTTAACGGCAGATGCAGGCACGAGCTTTTCCTCGAATTTTTAGGCTTCTTCGGCTTTTCTAGAACCAAGATTAGTCATGGTATTTCAAATACCTAACCTAAGGCGCGGTGCGAATTAGTCTAGTTTGGGAGTGCCGATCCTAACTAGCGGAACACTTGATACCCTAGGCAGTCCACTAACCATTTCCAGAGAGGCTACAAAATACCTACTGAAGCCAATAGTGCGTTAAGAATGCCCGCTCCCTACCATGTGCTATGTAGCTTTACCGTGAGCTTTAGAAAGCGCCCTCGGTCTCTATATTTCTCCATACATACATATCGAAGAGGGAACTTCGACTTTGCTTCAAGGCCCTACGCATTTCAAGCTTAGAGAGATCTCTTCATGCAAGGCGTCTGGAGTCCCCGGGTGGTATGGGAATAATATTTCAGGGGTAGGTTGCATTCGAGAGGATTGGTGATTTTCCCTACGAGCCTAGGTCAAGTGGCTGTATCCTGTCAACGGGGTTTACCGATAGGTTGATCCATGCCTTTACCTTGTTTGAACTCCGATGCACTACTAGCGCCGGGTTGATATGGTATCCGGGACCGCGAGAACTTACATAGAAATAAGTATAGAAGTATTATAATTCGATAATCAATATGTGAATGTTTTATCTATCGCAAATTCTGGAAAATAGAGAAGAAGCACAATTCATTTACCTACGGTAGCTATAAACTATTATTGATTTAGTAACATGCTTGCTTATATAATGGGGTAGGTATCCATGTTGCCTAGTGCTCTACCAGCCAGTCCAACTATTCCCCAGACATTAAGCACTAAGATCAACACCAAACTTCCCAGCCACGATCGTCTCAAGCCTCTTTTCTACCTAGTGGCTCTCTATTTTTGTCACAGCTACTAGGTATTGAAATTGCTGCACATAGACACATTGCGGCAACATTCACTATCGCAGCTCTGTTGGAATTTAACAAAGTCAATTAAGGGGCGAAGTTATACATCCTATGAAGTAAATGTTAGATCGTTCGGTAGTAGATACTTATGTAGATGATGTGAGCTTAAGAAATGATGCTGATTGGTTACATCGGACTTCTCGTTATGGATGGTGCCGACTCGGACCCAGGTCTGGGGAACCAAGAGCGGCAGAAAGACGCCACAACATGCCGTTCGCTATCGCCTTGTCGAATTACTTGTTCGTTTTTTTAAGGCTCCACGCTTTCTGACAAGCGACGCCGAAACTCAATGAAGACTCTCTTGATTGCTTCTGTCTAACTAGCAGATAGTACTATAGCCAATTAGCATGCTATCAATGAACAACGATATACGACTATTTGAGAGCGGATTATAAATGGAATAGACTACCAACTAAAAGATATGATTTCGGCTATGCGTAATGACACTGAAGGCGAAGGATTCTAAGCCTCTTGAACAATTTGGAGGTGGTGAGTGAAAGCCCTTGACACTAGGTATGAGAAGAGTGGAGTAAGGGTCGGATGGTAGATTAGAGCTGGCTCTAGGACTCTAAAAATAAAATCGAGGTTTGAGAATTGTGTGCTGATATGCTGTACTTACAGTGGAATGGTGGTTCGACTGACTGAAAGGTGGGCTGCTATAGTACTAGTAAGCGGTACGGCTTACACCTGTCATCTTGCCAAGGATCCTCTTGGCCAGAGAGAGCCTTAGCTTTGCTAAACACAAATAAGATCAACAGTCCGGCAAGCCGCATGGCATGGCGTTATCCTCCTGTATGTAAACGATTACCCAAGCCAGTTTGACGCATACTTATTATAGCATTCCGAGTTAGGTACCCAGACACTGGTTCTGTCTGTTTCCGCAGTGTGGAAATCTTGGCGTGGGTTGCTGCTGCATATGCTTTTAAGTATCAACCCTCACCCACCGCTTGGTTTACACTCGTAGTCTTCCGAATTGGTCGTGGACATATTTTCATACAGCCTTTGGAGAAGATACGGTGTGGAACTTCATTCGGCGACGTTCCCAAGAATACCGTACATGAGAGATTTCGAGTGGTTTCAACAATAGTAAATAACGCCAGTCGGCTAGACAGGCAAAATGGCGATACTCTACTATGGCCTCATTTTGGTGCGTTTCCAATTCTCACCAGCTATTCCCTCTACATTCCCAAGCTATAAAAACCTGCCACTCCCAAAGTCTGGTCGGGGAATTACCATATTCTACGTAATTCGACCGTCCGATAGTGTTACATTATCACATACCTGGCATCCACTAGCCCACAAGACCAAAATGCTAACGATAGACTGTCTATAGAGCGCGTTATATGTGATTGGAAGCGCCTTTTACAACTTTTTCCTACACCCTCTTGCCAGATTCCCCGGCCCGATCTCCCACCGAGCCTCCTATCTGCCCCGTGCCTGGCATCTATTTAACGGCACGCTCACATTCCACGTTGGCGACCTTCATAGGAAATACGGCACTGTTGTGCGTATTGCACCCAATGAGCTCGCATACGCCAGCCCACAGGCGTGGCACGATATCTACGGCCACAAGAAGGCCGGCGAGGAGGAATTCCCCAAGTCCGACCGCCTCTACAAACTGTTCATCGACCCCCCGCGACACATTATCAATGCGAGACGTCAGGAACACGGTGCTCTGCGCCGACAGCTCGCCCACGGCTTCAGCGCACGCACCATGGCCGAGCAGGCTCCTCTAATTCGCTCATATGTCGATCTTCTGATCCAGCGTCTGCGCGAGAACATCGAGAAGGCCCCCACTGTCCCTCTTAACATGCGTGACTGGCTCAACTACACCACTTTCGACGTTATTGGCGATCTTGCGTTCGGCGCTCCTGGTGGCTTCGGCTGCCTTCAGCAGAGTGACTACCACCCGTGGGTCCGTCTGCTCACGGACACAATTCGAGAGAATGCCTGCCTTATCGCCCTGGCCAACATTGGCTTCAGCACTCCTATCCAATGGCTCGGAAAGACCGCCGCCTCCAAGAACACACAGCACCGTGCTGTCGTCAAGGAGAAGGTGCAACAGCGTCTGGAACTTGGTGCCGAGCGTCCCGATTTCATTGAGGGTCTGCTTAAGAGGAAGGATGAGCTTGACCTCGACATCGACCGCCTGACCATGAACGCCTCCATGCTTGTCATTGCTGGTTCTGAGACCACCGCCACCCTGATGACTGGTGCCCTATACTTGATCACCCGACACCCCGAAGTCCAGCGCAAGCTTGAGCACGAGATCCGATCTTCTTTCAAGAGCGAAGATGAGATTCTGCTCAACACCGTCAACGAACTCCCCTACATGTTGGCTGTTCTGAACGAGTCCCTGCGCCGATACCCGCCTCTGGCTAGTGGTATGCTTCGTGATGTTCCTAAGGGCGGTGCCACAGTTGATGGTGACCCGCTACCTGAGGATGTAAGTCAATGTCTTGCCTCGAAATACCGCAAGGGCCGATACTGACTAAATGCCCACAGACTGTTGTTTCCGTCTTCCAATGGGCTATTAACCACTGGGACAAGTACTGGACCGACCCCATGGAGTTCCGTCCCGAACGCTGGTTAGGTGATGAGAAGTACAAGACCGACGTGTTCGATGCCATGCAAGCCTTCAGCACCGGTCCCCGAAACTGCATTGGAAAGAAGTGAGTTGCTTGAATACATATTCTTCCATATTTCACTTATACTAATGTTCACGTAGCCTTGCTTACGCCGAGATGCGTCTCATCGTCGCCCGAATCATCTTCAACTTCGACCTGACGCTCGATCCAGCGTGCCGCGACTGGATCGACGGCCAGAAGGCCTACGTCATCTGGCACAAGCCCCCTCTAAACATCCACTTCAAGCCTCGCGTGTTTTAAATTGGGATAAATAAATGTGTTTAAAATTGAAGGGTTGGGGGAGCATATTGTTTCGGCGCACTTATATATATCATGAACTTTATAGATGCGAGATGTCGGCTGGGGGGCGCTGTATTTTTTCCTGGGGATCCCGAGCTGGGAATACTGGGATGAAATGTGTAAATAAACTTAGACACGTCCGAGTCGAGGGGTGTGTGCGATAGTAATTAAGCAAATAAACCTCGACGCAAAACTAAACATTTGTCTGCGCTCTGCCAGGTGATTGGGATATGAGGATGTGTTTATCCGGCTTGAGATGAGAGTTTGGTTCCCGACTCCTTTGGATATGTAAGTATGATGATCAAAACTCTGCCCAAGACGCCGGCTGGGTTATCACCAACACCTTGTTGTAGCCAGGCGAGGAGACGACCGACGACGAGATTAGGAAAGAGCGATCATAGGCCACTTTCGAGATAATTTAAGAGTTAAACATGTTGAAGTATAGAAAAGATGGAAGGTTAAGTTCTCGCGCCTGTCTTATCATTATTGACACGAAGAAATGATGCACTCATATATACGAGTTCATCCTATGAAGGTTTAAGCAGTCAAGAACATGGTAGTTCATGTCAATTGTGGTCATTATTTCGATTTAAGTCCTTAGTATAGGCATTATCTCAACGTGAGGTTCCTGGGCGAGTCTCTCGGTTGATCCAACAGTACATTACTGTGATGAGACATCCCATGCCCAGTATCCATTTCATGTCTCGACTGCTGTTGGTTGCCCCGTCTTTGAGATCCCAATCAGTATCATTTCAACCAGCCCCTGGTCTTCTTCTGCTCTTCTATCAGGTCTCCGAGTAGCATGTAGGTTAAAGGCTAGCTACATCGTTTCCTCATAGCGCTCGAGTGGTCGATTCAAACTCTAATCGAGGATTCGCTTTCCTGTGTTATTAAACCTCCAAGTCTCTTCTTAGACAGCTTCCAACCTTCGTGGCGTCAGTCTCAGCCGCCTGGCGTCCGGGAAATGTTTCGATATTCGGCAATCTCTAGCAATGTCATACCCCTTCTTATATAACTGAGCTCAGGGCGCCCTTCGTGAGCTCAATAATGTAGTTGCTAGTGGCCACCATTCCCCCCTCTTGAGTGGCTTTATAAGCGATATGATTTTAGTCTCAAGGTGGCCGGTTAGTGAGTCCTGGCCGAGAATGTCCCTATCGCGAACGAACATTTAGTCCATCGGCAGCCTCAGTGATCAGTCGAGAACAGTCCCGTGATGCATAATCGCCCTCGTTCCTTCTAGGCTCTCAATACTCTGACGCCCAAATGCCTGTCTGTCGATATGTTAGCAACAAGTACAGCTATGATTTTATTTCTAGAGATCGCATATAAAGCCGTCTATTGATACCATTGCGTCGTGAATGGCTTTGGACAGCGACTGGGGGATTAAAAGCAGTCTTTCTAGGATCACGCATTGATATTATATGTTCTTCACTGAAAGACGTATCTAAAGTATTGGCCGTATGTCGGTAATGGGGTACAAGGCCGTTTAAGGAGATTGGGGGTAGGGACTTGGTTACGAATTATATAGGATTGGTCGGTCTCTAGATTATAGTAGATGTTAGCTCAGATTCGGTCACCAATCCCGCCAAGATCGGACACCATCAACATCGATTTTGTGAAGGTCAACTATTCATTAAGCGAAAATTCCAGTGATGGTATTAACTATCGACTAAGACGGAATGAATGCGTAACACAATTTTTCAGCTGCAGTTTGGGTCTGCCATCTTTTGCTGGACCCGGAAGATTGGGTCGTGGATATTTATCGGCGTCGGAATCTCTTTAGCTTTAAGTTCGTGGAGGAGATCTCAGTGCTAGCGGACGGGTAGATAGGCTCCTAACCTAAGCCCCGGTGCCTAGTCCTTAAAAAAGCAAACGTCTATAGATAGATTGCGGAAAGAGGTAGAGATTCTGCGCGTGATTGGCTATTTGCAGGCCATAACTGCCGTTAGGACTGTAGCTTCTGATATTCAGCTTTTAGCTTCATGTGTCACAGTACGCCGATGTTCGGCGTTGTTTCGGCTTTAGAAATGAGTGGGCTGTCATTGGGCATTGGCTAATGGCAATCAATCGCTTACCCCACTATCATTCATTTGTTCGAGCATCATCATCATTATCTTCGTATCTGCGAGATAGCACGGGGAAGAAAATGTCGATTCAACTCGATTGAATTTCTGTTCCCATTTAATATTCTCGGTTACTTCATTCTTTGCCTTTTATCAACTCGGAATTCGCTATAAAAGGCGTTAGGGCATTGGTTTTGCTGGTTCATTACCTGTTCCTACGCGTCATTCACCCGTACCGGTTAGCCTCATGATGGGGCTCGCAGCCGCGCAGCGGCTGTCCCTATTAGGACGCGTCGTGCGAAGTCAATATCAATGCCATCTACACTCAACGGTAGGGCTAGGATGGAAGTCAAGCCTTAACTTCGTGCCACAGACCCAGGGGGTACGAGCTACCGCCCGTGCACTGCAATTGAAGCAAAACCGATTTTTCAGCGATGACAGCGCCGGCACCGGGGGCGGCGAACAGGCTGAATTGGGCACTTACAGTGAAGCCGACCACGAACACGCCGTCATTTCGACCTTTGACTTGTTCTCCATTGGCATTGGACCATCGTCTTCGCATACGGTCGGGCCCATGCGAGCCGGTAATATCTTTGTTGCTGATCTCAAAGCCGCCGGACTTCTCCACAAGGTCCATAAGATCCGCATCGCTATCTACGGCAGCCTTGCCCTCACCGGCGAGGGCCACATGACGCCGTCTGCGCTGCTCCTGGGTCTCGAGAGCGCTGACGTTGAGACCGTCGATACCTCCTATGTGCCTACTCGTTTCAATCAGATCAAGAACGAGAAGAAACTTTATCTTGGCCACGGACTTCCCGAGGGCGAGGGTAAAGAGATCGACTTTGACTATCAGCGCGATTTCAAATGGGAATGGGGGCGTAAACTCCCCCTGCATAGTAACGGTATGCGCTTCACTGTGTTCGACAAGGAGGGCACGATGCTGGCAACAAACGATCTGTTCAGTGTAGGTGGTGGCTTCGTCGTGAACGGCGCTCTTTCAAAAGCCTCGAATTCGCCTCCCTCCGGTCAGACCGCCGAAATAGGACAATCGGAATCCACGGAATTGCAGGTCGATAATAGCGGAGGTCCGGTAGATCTGGCCGAGAATATGTTTTATAAAGAAATCAGACGCGAAGATGCGGCCGGGGATCGACGGACAGGATCCGAGATTAAGCCTCTCGAGTCCACTGACGAGTCAGCCGCATTGGTTGATGCTCAATCGACACGCCCGCCCGTCGGTTCATCTGCAGTAGATCCTACACCGAGTACCGCAGAGACCGGTGCTCAGACCCCACGCTATCCGTTCCGCGATGGGCAGAGCTTGCTAGCATTGTGCAATAAGTATAATCTGACGATCGCCCAGTTAGTATACGAGAATGAGAAAAGCCATGGTTACACGGACGAGGAGATTCACGAGAAATTGTTCCGCATCTGGGATGTCATGGATCAAAGTATCCTTGAGGGCGTACAAGCACCCCTCGATACCACCCTGCCAGGGTCGTTGAAGTTACATAGACGCGCACCAGCCCTGTACAAGCGACTCACACGGGGTCTCTACCCATCTAGTCAAAGCCTCACAGCGCCGAATATTCAGGGACAGCTATCATCAGGAGAAGTGAACCCCGCGTTAGCTGCTGGAGGACTTCAACGAGCGGAAGAGGCTAAACCAGCATCAACGGCTCTCAGCCGGAGGGTAATACATGGTAAAAGGGGCCCTCCGCGTGTTCATGGATCGGTCTATCACCCAATCATGCCCTCTCCACGCCGACGAACCGCACTCCCAGCTATGGACTATCTTACCGTGTACGCAATCGCGGTGAACGAGACCAACGCAGCTGGCGGGCGCATTGTGACGGCACCTACCAACGGCGCAGCAGGAATCATCCCGGCCGTGCTGAAATACACGGTCGAGTTCATCAGTGACGATCCGGATCGTGACATTCTGACTTTCCTATTGACGGCCGCGGCCATCGGTATGCTTTACAAGCGAGGAGCCACTATTTCCGCCGCCGAGGGTGGCTGTATGGCTGAGGTGGGGGTTGCCTGCTCGATGGCAGCGGGCGCTTTCGCGGCTTGTATGGGAGCTAGCCCGGAGACCATCGAGCAAGCTGCTGAGATAGGCATCGAACACAACCTGGGACTAACCTGCGACCCTATCGGCGGCCTGGTTCAGGCGCCATGCATCGAGCGGAATGCCTTGGGGGCTGTCAAGGCCATTTCTAGCGCGAATTTGGCACTGAGTTCTGTGACTGGCACCCAGAAAGTCAGCCTCGATGATGCAATCCGCGCCATGCGAGTCACGGCCCAGGGTATGCGGAACGAGTTCAAGGAGACGAGTCTCAGTGGATTGGCTACGAGCGTGCCACTGAATATTCCGGTGAGCGTACCGGATTGCTGAGCTCTCTTGCCTGCTTCTTCCCTAGCCCCTTGGCTCGTTTCGGGGATCGTGGGTTTCGGTGTTTGATCCTTACATACTAGCGACGGTGGATAATAAATGGATAGAGCTTGGCGTTGTTGGTCATTACGGAAAATTCAAAAAAGCCCATCTGTTGGATTTCATGGAATACTTCCCCGGTCGACTAGGGCGGAGATATTAAATCAGCCAACACCGGCGACTAGAATCACATAGATAGAGTTGATAGATTAATAGAGCATGAGCAAGCGTCGCGCTACGGAATCACCCCTAGACTTATCATTGGGTCTTTAAGAGTCACAAGATCGTCTCCCCGTCTTGCTAGTCTCTGAAAGCGATTGAACCACCGACAACCATCTAGATGCTAGCATTAGATTGCTAGTTCTTACTGTGACTACCTCGCCAATTTCCCCATACCCCGCGTCGCCGAGGAGACTACTGTACTCAGGATCATGCGCGGGCCAGCTTTGCCTTGACGGGGGTCTCGATTTCGCGGGGCGGACGATTTAAGTTTGGGACGCGTGAGTCCTCATGCCGGTGGCGACGAAGACGCATCTCCGGAGGACGCAGCAATTTTCGCCGGCTCCCTCCGCGGAGATGGCCGCGTAACACCCTCGTATCCCCGTTACGGTGTGATGGGTAGTGTGATGGCGTCTCATGGTGCGGTGTCGTGCGGTGTGGCATGCTAGTTAGTTGGTAATGCATTAATGACGTGAGCCGCCGATGGTCGGCCGCCTTGGTAAATTGCTAATACCTACGCACTATCACCACACCTGAGGGATTCTGGGAAGCTATCCTATGTACTTGTATCATCCTTGGCGGATTTGCGAGTGATCTGATCTGTATATGCTGTGCTGAAGATGAGTTGTCTGTTCCTGCGTTCGAGACCGCTGATTTTAAGGTTTTCATTACGTGGCGAACCTAGATTCAGGCTGTTGTGCTATGACGAATTGGGATGGCTGCTTGTATGGATATTATCACCGTTACCGGCGGTCACGGATGACGCAACGCCGAAATACGACATGTTATCTGTGACTGTGTGACTGGCTTGCATGTAATGGGCGTTTCGGGATCAAGGTATCGGAATGCCTTTCTCTTGCTGGCGTGTGAATTGGTCATTTGGCTGTTGACTTGGTCCATTTCCTAAACAGCACCTGTAGGTATTACGCTGTAATTTGTAGGTCTTCAGGCCAAATGTCCAGCTTGTCTTAGGCAGTTCTGGACCTCCTGTTTATTGTTTACTGTAATCATTCTTTGGGCGTTTTAAATGCATTGCTGGGCGTCCTTTCTTTTCTCTTACCTCATATTTTATTTATTTATTTACTTATTTTTCCGCCCAAAAAAAAAAAAAGTTGTCCTACGTACAGGACCACTTGCCACGTAGAAGATTTTCTAACACGACGGCCCGCAGACAGCTGCGGGCGGCGGGTCCGATGAGAGTCATGCGTACTCTTATTATTAGGACCATGGCACCTTTTTTTCGTGATTCATCATTGATGGTGGTTGTGATGGCGCTGGCCGCCCACTAGTCTGTAGTTCCACCTCTTTCTTGATCACGTTACCTATCAGCCGGGAAGAGATTTTTTATCTTTGCCTTTAGGAGGTAGGTACCTTTGCGGCCGAGAATTTTCCCCCTTCGGTGGAGTCTCGGCAAAGTGCGGCACTACGCTTGCTCACCGTGAAACGGATCGATCGATACAGGTACCGCTCCATAACAAAGCGGAGGGAATTAAAATAGAGCCGGGCTACCGCTACCTTAAACATGATCTGTCAATGTTTCGGACGCGTGGAAAGTTTTCGAGACATGACTCTAGCCGGAGAAAGGCCCTGAAAGTGGTAACAAGGGGATAACTAGCCATGGAACGAACAAGCCTGTAAATAAAGGGGAGAAATTACGTATTGAGATACTCTCTATGCTGTAGTAAAGCATCTGCTGGTTAATGTTGTAGAACTTGCGACGATCTTCGATGACAATGCAATGCAGCAAGAATTGGCCAATGATATCTTGCAGGGCCGATGAATTGGGATGTATTATGTCAGGAACAGGTTTTAGGATGCAAGGATGGCGCTTCCGTAGATCCACTAAAGTGATGCTGTTGCAGTCACTCACTTTTTTTTTTTCTTTCCTTTTTTTTACTTGTAAGAACGTGTGTCTAGACGGACGGTTTGGATTGGATCGATTTAGTTGCGGCTCTTTGCGGCGGCAACCTTCTTTCGTGTTGGTTGTGGATTCTATAGGGTAACGATCGGGTAACAGGCTCCGCCTTGCAGCGGCTGTAAGCGATGAGAGGCGGCTCTGCTATGTAAAGTTACGAGCCGCATTGGACTTGGATCCATGGAGGCCCCTGACTATTTTTTCACGATGGCTTCATTCTTGTGGAGCTTGGGGGAAAATTCTTCTACGCCTTGCCGTTAACGACGACGTTGAAATTCATCTGATGTGGAGCCCGTACCGTATAGTTAGGTACTGTATCACGTAGGCCGATGTATGGCCCAAAATCTGTGGGTAGTTGCATAATCTTGTGCGAAGCAAACGTGTCTCACCCTCTGGCAGATCAGATGATGCCATAATTTACTGATATCCTGTTGAATACCCGGCTGATAATCGTTTTGCGATCTGTCTTGTGAAGTACGTGATATTTCGGAGCGTTAAATATTATGGCGCTTATAGGTAGCTGCTGCTGATCTATCTAATATTTGGGATCTTGTCTTGTAGGGCTGCTTGATTACCCTTTCGGGCATCACAGTATTTCCACACGGCCTCATGATTGGACGAGAGTTAGCGCTACTGGCTGTACAGTATCTACAGTACTGAACCTTGTACTACTGGCAGGTACCCGTACTGCATCATGCTCAGGACGGCTTATAACACGGATAGCTGAGGGTACCTACCTACTCGTTTGGCTGGCGTTTGGCTGGGCTGACTACTATCATGCATGCTCTTCATGACGCTATATGCTCAATATTGATGAAATAATGAAAATGGGAAGGGTGGTCTCGTTGGGAAAGGTCCGATAGTTATATATCGCTGTCTCACCTCGATTCGTATTAGCATGGAAATTATACCATAGAGCACCCGACTTACACAATACAAAGTTGGGCGAAGGATCACGAGCAAAGGGCGAGCGAGCGAATAGAATAGCAGTATGTAACGCACGTTGTGGTACGCCCGGCTGTGCGCTGGCTGTAGGTAACCACTATAACGATGGAGCTACCTATGTACTGTAGCTCGCTAAAATTTCAGAAGAGCGTAGGTAGGTACCACATGTCCGGGCTAGATGCCTTGGTGACTACAGCGGGCAACCCGGCCGCTGTTTACTGGGCGTAGCGCTAGCCAGTCGCCTGGATTCTATGACACATAATTACTCGATCGAAAAGGCGGAGGAGGTTAATATTCTTTTTTGCCTTGTAATACAGTTTTTCCTTGATGTACTGGAAGAGTCATGGGGACCAAAATGTATAATAGCAAGTGGCGCCCTCGGTGGCATTGTTTTGATCCCTTGGTTTGGGTTGACTATTTCCTACCTATCTTTTACCCAAACAAACAAACAAGACAGCTTTCAGCGAAAGAGTCTTCAGTGTTTCTTTTGCACTTTGTGTTCTAGACCCAGTGCACCTTGCTCGACCTTATTTATGGTCTTTGTTGCGTCCTCAAGAGCACTGCAACTGCCTAACCAGGGTCAGAAGAACTCAACCACAAAGAGAGACATTCCTTGCATAGTCCTCTCTGCGACTCCTATTTGAGAGCTAATCGACTCTGGACATTGCACCACTAGTCCCAGCTGAATTTGAGAGTTTTTCCATCTAAACGGTTGATTTGCCCAGCGCATACTCGAGAGCCAATAAGGAGGCGGAATTCGGCAGTTTGTCGCCAAAAACGGATAGACTGCTTTCACAGATCAGACACTTAGACGACGAGCCTCTTCTCGGGGACTAGGGACTAGAAACTACTGTGGGCATCGACGACGAGCCAACGGGGTGGAGGGGGACTATCGTGATAGATGCACGTCATTCCCCGGATTTTCATCCAACAAGAAATCTTCAGTGACGCCATCGCCACTCCCATTTTCCCGCCTGTGCTAGTTAAAAGCTAGCGTTTTGGTTTTCCACGCCGACGAGGCCTAAGGGTCAAGGAACGTCCTAGAGACGCAATACGACTGCTAGAAGCCGTACTACCTATACACAACACTTGTCGAGGCCACACGACAAGAATAAACAGACGATTACCGTAATTAAGAGGCCAACTGCGTTAGCCAACAATCTAGTCACAATGCCGCACCGCGTGGTAGATTTCTTCCGCTCTCCCAACGACAGCATCCACAGCATCAAGCAGACAGTTCAGCGCCGCACAAGTCCTGCATCGGGAGAACGACAACGCCCTACCCGCACATCATCGTATGCATCGTCGGCTGATGGCGAAGGTGTTGTCGAGGAGCAGAGCGCCGCGGTGCCAGTCAGGCTGCCAGAGGTGACTAAGGAGAAGCACAAAGAGCACCACCGGCTAAGCTTCCCTGTTCTGCACTTGGGTGGCCACAAGACTCCGAAGGATACCTCGCAGAACATGAACGCATCGCTGGATTGGAGGATCGAATCAGCCCCCGCGATCTTCTATGGTAGCGCGGAGGAGAGCACGGGTGCTTTAATATCGGGACAGTTACAATTACGAGTGAAGGAGGAGGCCTACGAGGTCGAGAACCTGGAGGCTAAATTCGAGATCCGCATCACGCAGAAGAAGCCGTTCAACAGCCACTGCCAGGAGTGCGCAACGCAGAGGACGGAACTGAAGAGCTGGTCGTTTCTGAGCGAGCCGACGGCCCTGACACCACGTATGCAGATTCCCCTCATCCCTCTTACCCCCCTTTACCCCCTTTCCATCCTCTTGGTAGTTGTTATTATTGTAACGGCAGACTAACACGAGACCCCAGGCACACACGAATTCCCATTTTCCATATTACTAGAAGGTCATCTACCCGCCACGACAGACAACCACCTCCTATCCGTCCAGTACATTTTCACAGCAGAGGCACGGCCGCGGGACGGCGGGCTGCCGCTCAAATTGCGTCGTACGATTGACGTTCGACGCTCGCTGCCCATACCGGCGACCCCGCACCACAGCGTGCGCATCTTCCCGCCGACCAACATCACGGCGAGCGTGCACTACGACGCTGTCGTGCACCCACACGCCACCAGCAGCTTCACGCTGCGCCTCGACGGCATCGGCAAGCACAACTCGGTCGCCCGCAGCGTCGAGTACTGGAAGCTCAAGCGCCTGTCCTGGAAGCTCGAAGAGAACGTCACCACGCTGGCGCCCGCGTGTCGGAAGCACGCGCCAAAGGCCACCACCCCTCCGGCAGTCGACGAGAACGGGAACGAGGTGAAGAAAGGCACGACGCGGACCGACACGCGCGTCATCGCGCACGCAGACCTGCACTCCGGGTGGAAGGCGGACTACTACTCGGCGGACGGGACGATCGAGGCGGAGATCGAGTACCAGACGGGCAGCGGCTCGGCGTCGTCGTCGCGGGCGGCGAGCTGCGACGTGCGCGGGCGCGACGGCATCGAGGTGTCGCACCGGCTCGTGGTCGAGATGGTGGTGGCGCAGGAGTACGTGCCGCTCGCGCACACGCGGCACGTCACGCCGACGGGCGTCGCGCGCATCCTGCGCATGAACTTCGGCGTCGTGCTCACGGACCGCGGCGGGCTCGGCGTCAGCTGGGACAACGAGGCGCCTCCCATCTACCAGGACGTGCCGCCCTCGCCGCCCTCGTACGCCCGCTCCATGATCCAGCACGGCAGCGTCGAGGAGCTCAGCCTGCCGGCGCCGGAATACCCTCACGACGAGGAGAGCCCGGCCTACGACGATTCGTCTGTCACCCCTGAATGCCTGCCCTCCTCATCTACAGACCCAAGGGCCGCGTGATGTACACATATCACCTTTTCTCGTTCTTCTATTTCTTTATTTTACTCGTTACGATTGAGCAACAAATATTACATACTAGGGCCGGAGTTAAAAAGAAATGAATATGACATGGCATCCCCCTTCCTGGATTAGGTAAAGTCGGTCGGGGGGCAGGGTGGGACTTGGATTTTGTTTTCTACTTCAACGGATGCGAAAATACCCCTGAAAGCGATAATTTCTGCCTTATTTCAACATACTGGACCTCTCAAACAATAGAATCCGGCCAGGTCCGGGAGAAAGCATCACGGCGAGATTGCATAGAATAAGAGAGACTGCGCATAGCATAGAAGATTTTAATTATAATCGAGATGTATTTCATCAAGTCATTTGAATTTATCTTGTCCCGTACTATCTATGATCTTGTCTTTGGAGGTAGGTCCCTTTGGGGCACCCACGCTAAGTGCCTCAACTTGACGAAATATATACTAGAAATCTATACTAAAGGAGTGTGCGTGCCTTATTAAGGTAGATTACAGGCAACTTGCTAACATTATGTTCCGCTATCTCTTTTACCCTCGTTTGCTACAACAGTAAACAAGTGCGAAAGAGGAGAGGGGAAATAGAAATCAACCTGATATGGAAAAGCCTGAATAGTCCAAGAACGAGACGACGCAACATTTGGTTTTCCGCTCGCTCCCTCGTCAGCATCGGAGACGACCGGCCGGTCGCGCGCTTTTGGCCCATTGTCATCTAAGGTTGACATGGCCCAGCATCATCGGTCAGGTAATACCCGACAGACTGGGTGATGGTGTAGATTGAACCGTCGGAGCCAACTTGGCCCGAGTTGGTTGCGTACGTGTCAGCCCATCGTTGAGTATACTAATTACAGCGTTAGATTTTTAATCCGCAAGTGGTCGACATCGAGATTCATTTACCAAGGCGCAGTTTTGGGCATAAATTACTCCACCCTTGTTGAGTACGTATGTGTTGAAAAATCGGCACTGCAACACTCGGGAGTCAGTTATCATTGTTTTCTATATGATATATGGTATTTCGAAGTCATGGGAAGCTTTGAGAAGACGGTCCTGGGCTGAAAAAGGAGCCCTTATATTCTGAAAGTATTAATATGAGATCTCGAGAAGTACTTACTGGTCGAGTTGTAAAGCCATTCGCCAAATTATATGTCGTTCTGGCCGTGCAGGCGTCAGCACAGCGGCCCGCGTCAAACTCGCCGTCAAACCACGCAATGAGACCGTCGTAAGTGTCAGTGCTAGCGCAATTGATCGGAGCATTGATAGCCGCCGCGCTATATGAGGTAGGACCCGTGTAATCAGTGATGGCTGCGGGAGACGAGTCATTAATTTCGATCGTACTGTTGGATCCGGCCTTCTTGAATTCTTCCTCGACAAAATCCAAATCAAGCTGGACCGAGTGGGTTGGAATAGGGGCATATGAGTGAGTGATTGAAGATGAGGTCGCCACGGCTATACGAGCTATGGCGAGGACGCCGACGAGAATGCGGGCTGACATGATGGATGGTAGATGAGGTAGAAGTCTGATGAGATGAGTAAGATAGGATATCTCGAGAATCTGCGTCCTCGATTTGTTTGGATAAACCTCCTCGACGATGACTGTTCTAGTCGAGACTGTAGGCTCTTCTTATAGACACAAATTCCAACCGCGGCTGGTGGTCTGTCCGTAGCATGAATGCGGGTTAGCCCATCCATGCTAGGAGTATAACAAGCACACCTACCTAGTTATTGTCAAGGATAAAAAATATCATGTGCTTCTGCCCGTCTAGAATGTGTGAGTAGGCGGAGGCTCAGTCAAAGGTTTATGCTACCTGGATGGTGCTAGTGATCATGATGTAGGACGTAAGACGGTAGAAAGTTCGTGGCGCGTCGCTTCATGTGATCGACTCAGTAGCGATGCCAGGCGCGTAATTAATATTTGTTTACATTCGTTTCAAACTCTACTGCACCAATTACGTCCGGTCAAAGAGGCAGCTGCTAGAGACGGAGAGCTTATTTGGCTGCCCAGACGCGGCTCCATGCAGCCGGGACCTATTATAAAAACTTACGGATATTAGATGGCGAAGATGGCCGTGACATCGCTTAAGATGGGTACTACAATATAGTGAGTCGGTTAGGATTGAAACGTTAATCCTATCCGAACTGCTAACCCTATGACCATACAGACCGGCATGTGCATCTAGAGATTCAACGGCGTCGTCAATAAGAGTTGCGCAAGGGGTCCCAGTAATCGTCTGGCTGTGACTTGATATTGGCTCAGGCCTTGCCGAAGATTCGCCCACTTGAGGCATTATAATGCTATAAATAACAAGAAACCGATTCTAGATATCCTGTAATCCTGCGCCGATCGTGTTACGGACAAGGCTTTCAGTCTAGCGGCTCTGCCGATAAATTTTCGGGAAAGATCACTGCATGGCCCTTCATCCGGGAAACTTTGAGAATTCGAGAATGTATCCCTGCCATAATGCGGCTAAATACGTGGCGATATCCTTGTATTACTAGGACGAACCCAAGTTTTCCTGTCGGGGGTATGCGTTGATTATGATATTGACTATGGGTTTGGAGATCGCTGTTGTTAGGTGGTGTTGAGAAGAAAGTTTGCTCAATTGTATTCTATGCGGCTCGGCAATCCTAAAACTGCTGCGTCTTGTGCGCTCGCCATAACCGCCATGGAAGTTTCCAGCTGCTTTTTACTGTAAAGGGATTGAAATTTTCGGCCTCAAGTCGACCTAGATAGTCGTTGGCTGGCACCCCCTCTAGTAGTACACCGAAACCCCTTCGAAGGAGGGGATCGATATTTTCTTGGCCGAGGTCTGAATCTGGGTACTCGTGCTGCTCTTCACCCCGGTGCTCATATTCATGCCCCGGGTGCTGTCCTGCTCGGATGTTCTTTAACATTTCCCTGGCAGTGATAAGATGATCATTGGCACGCGTTGCCACTTTGAAGACAGCATCCTGGAAGCCCTCGGCTTCGGGGCCGTGGCGGTAGACGTCCTCTTCCCTTAGACCAGTCTCGGCCATGACGTCCAAGGGTAGGAGGAGGACGGGATTCCTGCTAGCAGCAACGCTTGCGCCGTCAGGGGATTTCACGGGAGGACTGGGCGAGGCCAGAACAGGTATACCTCTGCACACTGCGGCGATGCCACATGCTTTGCCAATGTGACTTGCTAGATGGTCCATGTGCATAGACTGAACTGACAGCGCAGCTAACATAGAGTACATGAGAGTGGAATATGTATTCTCGGCGTAATCTTCGAGAGCAGAAAGACTCGGGAAGGGCCTGTTGTCCATGTGCTTCTCCCGTGTGCTGATCATGCGTAGCAGCCAGAATCTGATAGAACTGGGGTTGCTCTCCGGCGATGTGTCTGCGAGGCGCGACAGGACTCTGTGGAGCAGGATCATGATGGGCTCCTTTGGCGGACGCCCAGCAAAAGTCTTGTTGACGGCATCACGCCAGAACTCTATGCGCAACTGGCCGATGGTCGGGTTTGACACGAGCTCGGGGAGGCGCACAAGCTCGAGATTGAGAGCTCGAAAGGCATCGTAGGCGTCTCGTCTTGATTCAGGTATGAAGTTTCGGATCAGGAAGGAATCGTAATCAGACTGTCTACTATCTTTAGCGCGATGTTCTTGTTCTCGTTCTTATTGTCAAACCGATCAAAGAGAAGGGAGATAGTACCTCAATTGCGCGACGCAGTATTGCCTCGCCTTGTCGACGTCAACGTCGGTCACCAGGCTTCGGCGCGAGAGTTGAAGAGGCGGCTTGGGCCATTGTGCGCCGCGATGCGCTCGAATTACACGATACATCGTGAGGAGATAAATGCTATATTATATAATCCATTGGGAGGTATTGCAACGGCTAGGAACATCTAGAGTGTCTCAATACACAGCGCTGTTATTTCGCCCATGAACCATTTGCTGTGATAGAGCCAACATTGAAGCCAACGATGGATAGAGGTCTCGATAACTGACGCTTGTATGAAAATGACATCAACTGAGATTGCATAAGTGGTATCGATAACTACATGCAGTTAAACTCTGCTGTGGATCAGGTACTTACTACCTCTTGTACCCACTGAACCTCTTAACGCGGTCAGCTGACCACCTGTCAAGCCAGTCGCGTCACCCCCTCTAAATTGTCAAAGTACAGCGCGTCGTGTTGAAAGAAGCCTGTAGAGAGAGGCATAGCATGGTAACGGTACTGAACAAAAGATTGCCGACACAACTTCAACTTTTCTTTTCTCAGTACCTCCAGCTCTGATTCTCTGTACAATATACTCGTGATTATATACACCTCTTTGACTTTAACATTTTAAGGGAAAAAAGGAGAAAATTTGCTGTAGCAAGACTACCTTCGATGAAAATGGGCACTGTTCCCTTGTGCTCCTACTATTGCGCATCGTGATGCTCAACATGAATCCTCCCGACCCCGGCGAGCCACCGGCCAAGAAGCGAAGATTTTTCGCTGATCCCGACACCAACTCACCTGCGGATTCCACGACACAATCAATATCCCCACGGCCCTCCAAGTTTCCCGCGCCGCCGCCACCGCCACCGCAACAGCCTCCCATCAAGACCGATGCCTCAGTCGCGTTTGACCAGGATACCTTTGAGGGCTTGGTGGGCGATACAGTCAGCCCGGATGTTCTGGATATCATTCGCGCAAAGTGTGGTGGCAGCCTAGAAAGAGCTGTAAATATGTTCTTCGACGGCACCTGGAAAAACTACCAAAAGCGCCCGCATCCTTTGATGAACCCGACGAGGCTCCATCCGCCAACACCCTCGGCTTCGCCTTTTGCGACGAAATCTCCAGCCAAGACCGATTCTCGAACAACCATGGCTCTCCAGAAAGATATACCCGATGCTCGCTATATCGGTGCATTCGGTGCTGAGGGCTGGGCCACTAGAAGCGGGACGAACCTGGTGAAACATGGCGACATTGTGAAGATCGAACGGCAAAAGACTCAGCAGACTCCCTTGCGAATGCGTCTAGCAGCAGTTGGGAAATCTGATGTCATTGTGCGCTTTACGGATAGCAAGGGGACAGAGATTGGGAGGCTGGCCAAGGATGCTGCCAACTGGATCTCATCACTCATCGACCAGAATGTCTGCAAGTTTGAGGGTACCTGCGTCTACGCCCCCGAACGACTGCGAACAAATGACACCATTTTTCTCCAATTACGCTGTTTCCTCAAAATGGGCGTGTTTCAGGCCAGTGGGTTCGAGCTATCGGACAATCGCTCGACCGGGTTTTTCGAGGAAAGGGAATCCGCCGAAGAAAGAAATCTACGCCTACGGCAAGTCGGTATTGTAAGGTTGTTTCAAGAGCTCAATCTTGCGCCTACCAAGAGTAATTCGGCCTCCTCCAACAGCGCTAGACAGGGTCTTCTCGATGCAGCTGAGCTGGCTGAGAAGAAAAGTAAAGTTGCTGGGTCTGGTAGCCGGTACGTCCTTATCCATACCCTTACGATTGACTATCTGCTAACTTGAACTCGAGGGACACCCCGGGTTCACAGTCAGATGCCGAGGAGGGAGAAGAGCTAGAGCAAGGCCAACTCGACGCCCTGTACCGGAAAGCACAATCATTCGACTTTAACACTCCAGAAGCCGAGCCTGCCGAGACTTTTGCCATGAACTTGCGGCCATACCAGAAACAGTCATTGTACTGGATGCTAGCAAAGGAGCGGGACGAGAAGAATGAGGCCAGAGAAACCTCAATGCATCCGTTATGGGAAGAATATACATGGCCACTTAAGGATGTTGATGACAATGAGTTGCCCCAGGTTGAAGGGCAAGCCAACTTCTACGTAAATCCCTACTCGGGTGAGATGTCATTGGACTTCCCTTACCAGGAACAGCACTGTCTTGGTGGCATTCTGGCTGATGAGATGGGCCTGGGAAAGACTATTCAGATGCTAAGCCTCATCCACTCTCACAAAGCCGAAGCTGTCGCGCATCGGACAAACCAGACTGCTCAGTCTGTCAATGGCTTGCTGAGGACGCTGCCCCGGTCACCCAGTTCTCAAAATGTTGCTTCTGCTCCTAAGACCACGCTGGTGGTCGCGCCTATGTCCTTATTAGCCCAGTGGCAAAGCGAGGCGGAAAATGCCTCGAAGGAAGGTACACTAAAATCCTTAGTCTACTATGGGAACGACAAAATGGACAACATGCGAGCACTATGCTGTGAGTCGAATCTAGCATCAGCTCCTGATGTCGTCATCACAAGCTATGGAGTCGTTCTTTCAGAGTATTCGCAGATCAATTCGCGGCTAGGCGGTAGAGAATCTCATAGGGGCCTCTTCTCACTCAACTTCTTTCGCATTATACTCGATGAAGCACACACCATCAAGAACAGGCAGTCCAAAACTGCTAAAGCTTGCTACGACCTGTCAGCAGAGCATCGCTGGGTACTAACCGGTACCCCAATCGTAAACCGTCTCGAGGATCTCTTCAGTCTAGTCAGATTCCTGAGAGTGGAACCTTGGAATAATTTTTCATTCTGGCGCACATTCATCACCACTCCTTTTGAGTCGAAAGATTTTATGCGTGCCCTCGACGTCGTACAAACGGTATTAGAGCCTTTGGTTATGAGAAGAACGAAGGATATGAAGACACCAAATGGAGAGCCGTGAGTTACCTCTAAAGCTCAGTATAGCACTGAGTACTAACTTCGCTTTAGCCTGGTCTTGTTACCCCCAAAATCCATCGAAATTGTTGATGTTGAACTCTCTGAAGCAGAGCGAGCTGTATATGACTACATTTTCGCTAAGGCGAAACGCACTTTTTCTGCAAACATTGAGAAAGGTACTGTAATGAAGGCGTATACTACCATATTTGCCCAAATTCTACGTTTACGTCAGACCTGCTGTCATCCAGTACTCGTCCGAAACCAGGACATTGTTGCCGAGGAGGAGCTTGCTGGCGCGGAAGCAGACGCCGCCGCGGGGTTAAGCGATGATATGGACCTTCAGTCTCTAATCCAACAGTTCACTGCTACGACCGGTGACGAGAAAGACGCCAATGCTTTCGGCGCTCATGTCCTCCAACAGATCCGCGACGAGGCGATTAATGAATGCCCAATATGCTCCGAAGAACCCATGATTGATCAGACAGTCACGGGTTGTTGGCATTCCGCCTGCAAGCAATGCCTTTTGGACTACATAAAGCACCACACGGACCGACATGAGACACCGCGGTGCTTCAACTGTCGGAAGCCACTCAACTCTCGTGATATCTTTGAGGTTGTTCGTCATGATGATGATATTAGCACGTTTCAAACTTCCCCGAAGATTAGCCTGCAGCGTTTAGGCGTCAATGAATCGTCATCAAAGGTGGTCTCGTTGATGAAGCATTTACGTGAACTAAGACGGGAGCACCCGCAGATGAAATCCGTTGTTTTCAGTCAATTTACGTCCTTCATGTCATTGATTGAACCGGCACTTACCAAGGCTAACATGAAGTTTCTTCGGCTTGACGGTACCATCAATCAAAAGAACCGAGCCGCAATTCTGAAGGAGTTTGCAGAGTGCGACAAGTTCACAATCTTATTGATAAGTTTACGAGCTGGTGGTGTCGGTCTTAATCTCGTACAAGCGAAGCGTGTTTATATGATGGATCCCTGGTGGAGTTTTGCCGTTGAAGCACAGGCTATCGACCGAGTTCACCGAATGGGTCAAGATGCAGAAGTCAAGGTTTATCGATTTATCTGCAAGGATAGCGTAGAAGAACGCATGCTGAAGATACAGGACAGGAAGAAGTTCATGTGAGTTAAAAAACCTTGTGATCCTGGTTGGCGTACTCTCGAACTAACTCTCTACTTTTCTGTTAGTGCAACATCATTGGGCATGATGACGGACGAGGAAAAACGGCTGCAGAGGATTGAGGACATCAAGGATTTATTGAGTTAAATGCCACTTAGTATAGGACTATAATACCTACCTATGTATATAGCATACTCTCCTAGTTGGAGGAGGCGCTAATCCTTCGCCACCGAACATACAACTCTTACTATTAGACACATGATTACCAATAAGCAATATTGATAACTCGGAACGGAGTGCTCTACCAGCCAGTTGTGATAGTGCGACGGTCCCGCGGGTTCTACCGGCCCTAATCGCTCTCTCCTCGTATCCGCCGGCACTCCGTTTTGCCATCGGCATGTTGACTCCACTAGCACGCCGGCTTAACGGAAGCGGAGCCGTCGAATCCCCCCAATACTTGAATGGTTGGCTGAAAGAACGTTACTAGCCTCCGTTATTCCTTGGAGAACTTACCCGTTCCCGCAACTCAATGAAGATACTATGAAACGAATGAGAGGACGGTTTCTAATGCCTCAATGGGTAGCGGTATTGGTGATTCTGTTACTCATCACGGTGGGTTTTATTGGGCTATATATCTGAAATAGACGCCGTACGTAAGGCATCAGGCTTTACTCATCTTCCAGTTCTTCGTCTTCTCTTCGTGGTGTGACGTCCTTTGTCTGTGTTGACTTCGCTGTGTCGCGAATAATGGGGGGATGGAGGGGGTAGGAATTGCAAACGCGTTACGACTATCTTGCACCTGTCAGTAAGGTGTTTTCGACTGAGATGACTGCGTTCCCAAGATCGACTCCGGCCATGAGAACCCACCGAAAAGATCTTACCTAAGATACTATTGTATCCGATGGATTTCTAAGTGTGTGCACACTATAGACGTCACAGCAACAGATGCCAAGGACATTTATTTTTAAGACATAAGCTTAGCAGTGCACATGTGCCTACTTAAATATAGAGATGGGCAATTTCAAGTTGTGAACATACTTGCTTTCCTCCCACGGCTTTAAGCCTTAAATCCCGTAGTTTATTCTCTACGCATGTTTGTCATGAATTACAGCTACAGGGAGTTGACGTTAAAAAGGATGGTTTGCAAGCATAAACGAATGTTTATAATAGCTCGGGATCCTGTATAGCCACCCTTGGTCTTGGCAAGGAGTCGGTAAAACCCGTCGACACTAAGCTAACAGGCGTATCTCTCCCACGGTGTGTTATTGATGGGAATCAGCTTACTGCGTTGTGTTACGCGACCGTGGCCACGAGGGTTAGATCTTCATCGCATTGCAGTAGATCTTTGTTTTTGATGCGCAGTTCTCAGCAAATGGGCCGGTCGGATGGCCTTCAACTAGTTCGGGCATTTTCATTAGCCTATCCTTCTCATCACTCTCTAGCCTAACTAGCGCGTTCATCTTGTCAGTATAGTGCACTTTGCTCATAGAACAAAGTCGAATACAGCAGGTTCGAAAGGGTGCGTAACGGCAGCGATAAAAAGGTAACGCGCTGATGCGGCTGAAGATCCTATCCAGGACTACTCGCTTACATGTGATCATCGCTGAAATTCATGGAATCAGCATGTATGTTGCGAGTGTTGAAATAACTAAGCGTAAGATTCAGCCCACCATTTACGGTGCCAAGCATCTTGGTGCCTATAATTAGCCCATGCCTGCATGACTACTATTTCCAGGTGACAATGTCTACATAAGCCGCTTTGATATATGAAGAGAACTCAGCAAGAACCGTCTTATTTCCAAAACTTCCATGTTGGCACTTCACGCGTATAACTGGTCATTATCACAAGCATTAACTCATCGCGTCGCCTCGGCAATATGCATCTGCTTGATACATCGACTTTCGAGCTAGGAACCGGTGACCAGGCTTACTTTAGACAGCAAGGATACGCTATCCTCTCGCACCGTTGGGTCGGAGACGAAATCAACTTTAAGCAGCTTCCTAACGTCATCGCTGAACTTCGCTCAAGCAAGGCCCCAGCCAGCACCCCTCAGATTGAAAAGATCCGGAATGCGTGCAAAACCGCTCGCGATTCGGGCTTCAAGTGGTTATGGATCGACTCGTGCTGCATCGACAAGTCCAATGCTGTCGAACTCGACGAATCGATTAGATCTATGTTTCGATGGTACGGATATGCTAGAATATGTATTACATACTTGAACGACGTGGACTCTACCGGTGGTTGGGGCCCTGAAGTCTTCGATAGCATCGAGAAGGAAGGGCCATCGTTGTGGTTCTCCCGTGGGTGGACACTTCAAGAACTCTTAGCCCCGAGCGAACTCAGATTCTATGACAGAAACTGGAAGTACATTGGCACCAAGCACGGACACGCGCGAGCCCTTTCACAGATAACAGGAATAGCGGTTGATTACCTCATGGGCGTAAAAAACTTCCGTGCAGCTTGCATAGCTACGAAGATGAGCTGGATGGCCGGCAGAACGACTACAAGGACAGAAGACGTTGCATACAGTATGTTAGGTATCTTCGACGTTCATATGAACACGAGATACGGCGAAGGTGCGGAGGCCTTCATGCGGTTGCAGCAAGAATTGCTGACTGCTCCTAATTTACTCGTGGATGAGTCCCTATTTGCCTGGAGGATGCCGAGGCCGGATTCCGGGGCCAAGTTCCTCGGGCCTAACCAAGAAGTCAACTGGCGAGATGGCGAATGGGGACTTTTAGCTCCTTCTCCTGAGTGGTTCAAGGACTCTGGCGTCGTGACGCTTGAGCAGGCACCGATCATCGAAAGACAACCCAAAAGCTTCGATCTAACTCAAGGAAGCGTAGTTGCATGGATCCCCACGCCAGGCGCAACTAGAACTGACACAACCCTTGCGGCGCTCTCAATACTCACATTCACAGAGTGCTTCTACTATCCCCTGATCCGAAGGAAGATGATTGCGAACCGTCTGGCTCAGGACTTTGAATACCCACTCAAAGCCTGTGTACGCGACGAGCAGGGCAATTTGGAACCGCTGCGGATTTGGCTGCGTCCGGCAGGTAATAGGTTTCAAAGAGCAAAATGTACTGCGTTTGCTCAAGGCCGAAGCGAACGTGGTCCGCGACGAGGGCGTGTACAGGAGGAGAAGATACTTCAACCGATACTGGGAAACGTGGATGACGGTTTCACGTACAAATACTAATAGATGATGGAGATACGTAAATAGAATAAACTTAGACTCACTAATCAATGATAATAGTAATTATTCCTAGCGTAACGGCAGTTTCATTTAGGGTCGTCCTTTCTAAAGGGCTGTTAGCCTGATAGGGGAAGCTATTCGTATGTTCCGGAGAGTTCAACTGTACTTGATCACTCGCGTTGCTCCTATACTCACTTCATTCAGAATTAGCTAGCTGTTGATAGGATATGACGAGTTTCGTGGGTGTTGAATGGGCTTGGCCCTGGTCTTCTCTGGAGTAGATCGTCACGGTATCTGGTAGAAATTCATATGTGGCGAATAGGGTTATAACTCTTGAAGGTATTGAAAGAACATAGACTTCAATTCTGTACAGTAAAAATCGAACTGGCATCTCTCTTATAGTAACTTGTTTACATACACTACCGTTGCCATCCATATGACCTTATGAACGGATGGGCGTGGACGTGTGAATGATCTGAGTGGTTTCTCTTGCAGCACTCGTCCTACACTCGGAAGTGGATAGTCGCGATTACAGCACTGCGAGATGCTCTCAAGTTCTGCTGCTCGCCGACATTATGATCCTATTCCAATTCCTCGGTATGGTATGTTTGCGATATCCCCAAAGACGGCAGGGGAGCATGCTGAATGTTGAGCTTCCGCAATACGAAGTTAGCAAACAGTATAACCTGTGTGACTGACGAGTTGGTTGCGCGCTACGCAACATTTCACACAAAGAATAATAGTAGGCGTTCCGGATGTAAGGTAGTGGAGTATCATTGGCTCATTGTTTGCGCACTGGACTACACGAACGCTTCCCCTATCTTTACACGATGGAAACCTCGTAAACTTGTCCGGGTTTCGTAGGACGAGGGATTGTGAAAGCTCTCCGCCGTGTAGGGCAATCGTAATATGGAGGGTTTCAATTTCGGATGCCGGAATCTCTGGTCCTGGAGGCTTCCATACTGATACTTTAGCATTTGCGGGAAACATTAGGTAAACGATCGGCCTGAGAACACGGCCTCTTGTGTATTTCTTGGTTGTGTAAATCTTTCCTACACGCACTGGGATTCAGGGTGACTTGATGAACCGCAGCCTCGACTTACAGTAATGCGCTGCAAACTCGTCGAACGGACCAGGGAAGTAGCGCATCTAATCTCTAGCCTATAATATCTCTCGCAAATAAATTACACCCTCCTGATATAATATGCTACGTGCTATGGGGAAGTGTCAGGACCCTCTTATGACCTACCGCGGCCCGCGGAGTCCGCGCTACGGCATCCCGGTGAGACCGGTCCCGATCCAATACTTAATTCGCCAAAGGGATTAAATCATGTATTTTTGCTTACGTTATTGAATTTTTATTTCGAGTTGCGCCTTTTGACTGTCAGGTGAAATTCTGAGGTCGACTCCAGGTCTTTAATCAATTTCCGCAGACCAAATCAATGAGAACAGCCCTCTATCGCACGAATTTACGACTTAGACTACAAGATATAATACATATCGACTCAAAACCGGGCTCACCTAGCTTCTCTATTGTCAGGAGGAGTGATTTCAAGGCAAGGATTCCCGATGGAACCTCACAATGTCGTTAACCATTCTGTTAAACGACTGCACTCGACCGTAAACAACAAAAACCTACATCTACGCCGCCTTTCCCTATCGCGAAGCAAAGATGTTAAGGCTGGAGATGAAGTTAGTATTATACGTTCACAGCGACCAACTAAAGAACGGAGGTCTTCAAAGCGGAAGGCATTCCGACAGTGGGCAAATCCGAAATGGAAAATCCCTCTCATACTTGTCATAATGATGCTAGCCCTCTACGCCCTCAACCCCTCGGAATCCAACGTCGCATATCCCTTTATCTTCCTGTCTTATAAAATATACGACGCTTCCTATGCAACCGCGTCGCCAGAATATGGCAAAGGCCTGAGGGACATCGCCTTCGTAGCATTCTACACCATCGTTCTATTCTTCGCGCGGGAGTTCGTCATGCACGAGCTCCTTCGTCCGCTAGCCATATCATACGGCATCACATCACGCAGCAAGCAAGCGCGGTTTGATGAGCAGGTGTACGTCGCGATCTATACCGGCATCGTCGGGCCTCTCGGCCTCTACGTCATGTACCAGTCGCCCACGTGGTATTTCTCTACTGCTGGTATGTACGCGGAATATCCGCACAGGACGCATTCGGCTGTTACCAAGTTCTACTACCTCGTGCAGGCGGCTTTCTGGGCGCAGCAGGCCCTCGTGATGATTTTGGGTCTCGAGAAGAGGCGGAGGGACTTCAAGGAGCTTGTCGTGCATCATGTCGTCACGATCTCGCTTATCGCGCTCAGCTATCGCTTCCACTTCACGATGATGGGAGTATTGGTCTATGTTACGCACGATATTAGCGACTTCTTCTTAGCTGTAAGTTTCCACCTCTTTTCTTTATGGCCCCTTGTACCCCTATCCCCGCCTCTCATAGAAACTCTAAGCTTGAGTGGTGCATCCCAGCTGACGTGATTTGTGAACAGACTTCCAAGTCTCTCAACTACATCGACAGCCCCTTACAAGGCCCATATTACACTCTGTGCATCATCTTCTGGGTGTATCTACGGCATTATGTCAACCTGAAGATCTTAGCCTCGATCCTGACCGAGTTTCGCACTATTGGCCCTTACGTCCTGAATTGGGAGACCGAACAGTACAAATGCGAGATCTCAAACATCATAACATTCGTGTTACTAGCGGCGCTACAAGCACTAAACTTGTTCTGGCTTTACTGTCTCTTAAGGAACGGCTATCGGTTTGTTGTCTTGGGTGTTGCGAAAGATGACCGCGAAGAAGATGAGGACAATGAGAATGATAACGTAGAGGCCGTGGTAAGAGATGGGGGAAGGCTATAGAATATGTGAGAATATAAGAGAGGAAGCCTAGTGAAATAATTAGTAATGTAATCTTTAAATAGCTAAATCCGCACGCTAGTCCGGCGATGCCATACGGACTGGGTCTTCGTGGATGCTTTGATATGCTTTGAACTCCCCTGAGGTTTCCCGCACGGAGACATATATGGACTGACATGTATCAGGCGTCAGATTGGCAACGTTAGAGCTCAAAATTATTATCACTATGATTGTCTGGGCATTTCAGCTTCAGCCAACTCCGCCGTCGCTGTCTACATTCGCAGGCGAAGACACAAATACTCATCGGCCGCAGCAGACATATCTAAAGTTGAGAGAGATAGAAGGATGAGGTTTCTGCCGGCTTATGGCGCAGGAAGTATTTTGAACTTGGCAATCTAATCTCACGAAGTAGACGCAACGGCCGAATTAAGGGTGCAACTCTTGATTTGTTGCGGAATAGCGGTCTCAGTCCGAGTCATATTGAGCTATAACGATAGGCGATTATCAAGATCAGGTAACGAGTGGTATATGACTGAGTTCTGTGAGTGATTCAGATTATAAGGAGCACACTTGAACAACGAGTGATCATTCGGACCATCGATACCCTCAAGTGATCTATCTGATCAAACAGCTCCTAGGCTAGTAGGATTGGGCTCCACCTATCCACCGTAAAACCTACGAGAGATTATTTATAATGCCGATGATTACTTAGCGATGGCTCCATTTTCCTTCAGTGCCTTCAATGGTGTAAGTCGCGGGTTATGTGTATTAGGCCTATGTTTACCGGGAACGTATCGCGATATGCGCGTTAGAGCCTCAAAACAGGAAAACCACATCTCCACTAGCATCAACACGACGGCAGTTACCTAGGCTTGAGACCCAATTGTGAAACCTACCAGGAAGAATTACAAACAGTATCCTTGTTACTTTGTCGACCCTCCCGTATCTGTTGCCAGTGCTTTCTCCCAAACGCCCATTGTAAATTCCCATACTTTAGTAGGCCAGTTATTGTCTTGGTAATGCTTGAGTGCTTTGCTAGCCGGCACGGTCTCGCTATTGTTAGTGACACGCAAGGAGCCAGGACCATACGTGGGGCTTGTTAAATGGTAGGCCTGTCGCTCCCCAGCTTCCTCGGGTGTCATTCCAACGAAGTACCGGATGACTGCGACGAGGCCTTTGACGAAAGAAAGCCATGCTTTCCGCAGCAGGGACGACCCTGCGGGCGGGTTAATGCGGCGGAAGTTGTCCGACTTCACCAAGCTTGGGAAGTTGTGGATGAAGGTGATCTGTTCGTTTTGGACAGCTAGGTAGTCAAAAGCCAAGCTGTTCAGTAGGGTGGTATGCTTGATGACATTCATTAATGACCAGTGCCGGTTGAGACCGATGTCCTGCTCGTTGATGTATTTCTCCTTCCCACCATTAAGCACACTAAGTACACGTGGATTTTGTGATCGACGAAGTAAAGGTAGCATGTTGGAGAGGAGGCGCATCCTAGAGTAGTATGAGAGGGTAAAGCAACTCTCGAGACCTTCCTTTGTATCTGTGGAGGTTAGAGTCAGCTTGGAGGAAGTAGACGATGTCGATGCAACGCACTTTCGGCCCCGTTCATGGGAATGCCGCCCATACTCATGCATAGGTAATCAACCTTTTGCTCGGCAGCCGAGATGAAGTGACTTGCCGAGTCGATGTCCGATATGAGCGAGACATCGGCCTCGACAAAGATGATTTTACAGGCTGGGTTGGCAAACGACTCGAGGGTTTTGCGCTGAACTTCGAAGCGCGCAGGCGACCTTCCGAGGACGTAGAAGTTGCCGGAACTGAACATGCCTAACATCCTTTCGAGCGCCCTGGCACCGATGCCACTGGTGGCGCCAGCGAAGACACACACGACCCCTTGGATGTTCTGGCGTGCGAATCGCGCATTGCTTTGAATGATACTGCTTGCTTTCACCATTGTTGCTTACTGTGTGTATGCTGAGACGGGTAAGGTGCAATCAGGGGTGCATTTCGGCAAGATTGTTGGGATTATTTAAAGTGCGATTGATAGTGTACAGTTATGATCAAGAATTCGATTCCACGAGCAAAGGCCGAGTGTACCGAGTGTAGCGCTAGGTACCTCCGCAGGTACAGTGCTTAGGCACGTTGTGAGGCAGGCTTGAGAGACATGCAGCATGTTACTTAGCTGTTATGTGGCTGCTGCTTGCATGAAACATCCCTGGGCCGCCTTTCTAGTACAACCGCAAGGACTTGCCGCTGATGATATCTCACGCTCTGCTTACCTCTTACGCAGTCGTCATTATAGAGCGTGAGTAGGTCGCCTTAGAAGGCCGCGGGCTGTTAGTGCGCGATAGATAGGCCTATGTTTCGTGCAAGTCCTTTGGAGAGTCATCAACTATGGCGTGTGGCTTAGCAGTTGTTATGATAGGTAATAACGTGGCTGCTAATTTGGGTCCGCCAAGCCCTCCTCCCCAAGCCCATCCATGGCATTGTGACGCTCCTGATGTAAGTTGGCGTAAGGGATCTAGGAGTCGACTAATAGCCAATTATAGCCACTCAAATGGCATTCCGAGATCAAGGAAATGTGGAGATATATAGCGAACCTGCTGTAGAGTTGGACTCGCCAATATTCCAGATGTTTATGCGCCCGTTTGGAAAGCCTTGGGTTGTCATCACGGATTTTCGCGAGTCCGAAGATATCCAATTGCGCAGGCAAGGAGAGTTCGACTGATCGACGTCTCCGGGTGAGGTCTTCGGCCCCCTGCTACCACACAACCATGTCTGGGTACGTGAATGAGGGCCCCTGAGCTCGTCCGCATGCTTGCCTGGTGCGACTAGGCGCGCACATGAATGATTTTGACTTTCGGTTCCTAAGCGTGTTCGCGGGTGCAGTGGCTAACGGAACGTGTGTAGATACCAAGTAACGACCAGTTTAGGGCACATCGCCACTTACTTAGGGATACTATGTCACTAGACTTCCTTTACCAAGTGGTGGAACCAGCTATATATTTAGCTACTGGAAGCTTGCTTCAGTTATGGCGCCGTAAAGCATACCCAGAATGTGGTAGACCTATACGAGCGGATGAAGATATTATCAGAGGACTTGTTGATATAATTTTGACAGCAACATATGGGCTTAACGCAGGGGTCATAAAAACCCAGATGGATAATGTACTTATCTTACGGCGTGGTTTCATTTCCCAACAGACGCCCAAGTTCCTGAGCGATGGCTAGCGTCTTCTCCTCACTCAACCTCCTCCCAATCACCTGTACCGCAACGGGAGCGCCATCGTACGCGTCGGGATCGTATTCAGCCTGAACCGCCTCATCTAAGCCACTAGTTGCCACGAACTTGTCGTTCTTCACGTCAATGGTCTTGGAGGCGAAGGTAACTGGGACGACGACACTCGTGAAATCGAGCAGGTTGATGACCGATGCGTAGCCGTAGTACCTGAATTGGTTGTGGCGGATGGCGGCGGTGGGACTGATGGGCGCGATGATGGCGTCGAGGTCGGCGCCAAGCTCATTTTCCGCTTCGCGCCACTTCTCGAGGTATTCCATCTGGTACTCCCATTTCTTCAGCTGGACATCCCACAGGTCGTTCATCCCAATCTCCTTGTAATCAGGATTCAGTAGGTCCTTGATATTGGGGATTACCGGCTCTCCGGATGCACTGATGTCTCTCGCCACGTCCTTAAACTAGCTATTAGCCTCTTTTCTCTGAAACGGCTATGCCTGCTTGTGGGCGGAAGCGACATCTGACCAAGTCTTACCTTGCTCCCGTCTGAGACGTAGATTCCATTGATCAGCTTAACTCCGAAGTCATGCTTGTACGGGGTCCAAGGCGCCACTTTGTGGCCACTCTCCTTCATAGCATTGACTGCCATGGCAACGCCTCGAATAACCGGGGGATGGGGGAGAACCTGATCCGCGTGTTAGAGAGAATAATTATAGTACTCATACTTAAATAACAAACGTACATTTCCGTCAAAGGTGTAAAATCCCAATGTTAACCCGCGATTTCGGATTTTCTCATTGGTGGCGTCCTCTTCATTCTGTCTCCATGGCATTGGGACTACTTTGGAATCGTACTTCCAAGGCTCTTGTGCCAGAACTGAAGTTAAGAAAAGTCTGAGGTCTGCATGTGACGAGGTTCATGTTAGTGAAGACAGGAGAGTAGTGGGGCATTTCGTATTAAAGAGGGTTTCAGTAGATGGACTTCCATACCTGATGCGGAATGGGCGATAGGTCCAACGACGCTGTGCACGGTCTCTTGGCCTACCATACTGTTGGCCATCTTTCCGTAGGGCATGCGGCCATGGCTGGGACGGATTCCGTATAGAAAATTGAAGGCGGAAGGAATTCTGATAGACCCTCCAATATCGGTTCCTACTCCAATAATCCCCCCACGCATGGCGACCATGGCGCCCTCACCGCCGGAGCTTCCACCACACGACCAGTTCTTGTTCCGGGGATTCACAGTCCTGCCTACAATATTATTCACCGTCTCGCAGACCATGAGCGTCTGGGGAACGCTGGTCTTGACATAGAATACCGCCCCAGCTTTGCGCAGAAGGGCGGTCAGAACCGAATCTTCCGTATCATATTTACCAAGCCATGAAACGTAACCCATAGAGGTCTCATATCCCTGTGCCGGATCTCGTTAACCCCAAAACAGTTATTTTGGCGGCCGCAAAAAAGATGATGAAATAGACCACATGTCGTACCTTGACTCGGAGCTGGTCTTTGAGGGAAATCGGAAGTCCGTGTAATGGACCAACTGGCTTCTTGTGCTCGGCGTAGTACGCATCGAGCTCTTTGGCTTGAGCGAGTGCAGCTTCTGGGAAGAACTCGAGCATGCAATTGGTCTGTAAACAATCATAAGATTGCATCATGTTGATAAAATCACGGGTCGGCTCACGAGCTGTTGGGCGAGAGCAGCCCTCTTGCAAAAGGCAAGCGTCACATCAACTGACTTGTACTCTCCAGTCGCTAACTTCGCCACGAGATCTTTGCCCGACGATTCTGTAATGGAAAGCTCATTTGATGACAGGATCCCAGAAGTTTTTGGCGATTGGAGCACAGAGTCCGTGGTCGGAAGAGTCTGTATCTTCCACTCGTCGGGTATGGTTTTGGCGAGGCGTATCCTCTTGTCTTCTGCGATTCGTTCCCATTCGGCGGCCATGTCTTCAACTTCTGGTTTATCTTTGATAGCTTGATAGGACATAGGCAATAGGGATTCTGGACGTGTGAACTGATCTTTCTGGTAAAGAATACACCTTCTAGCAACGAAGATGCTCCACGATCTAATGACCTCCGCACGTTCCCCGGCCGGCCCCTCTCTCGGGTGGGGGACTGGTGGGAAGCTTGGCAGCATCAGACGACGATCTACGCGGTAAACAACATTTCCTATCTCTACCCGCGTAGTCTCAAGTCTGCCATGTTCTCATTTCGAAGCAATATAGACACATGATGATAAGACTAGAGTAGTGTTATCGGCCAAGTCTGAGCGAAATGCTCGTTTACTTATCGTATTTCCTCTTGCCGGGTTCCTTCATTATCCCTCTTTTCAGTCTCAAAGGGAATACTAGGGGTGGTTGATAACTAGGTAAGCTCGCTACTCGGGGGGCAGAAGCCCGCCAGATACGCTGTCAAGTAAATACACTCTGAACATATTGTAAGATTAGAGACGGTGGGGACTCGGGCAAGGGACGATACAAGTGCCCGCCCGATACGCCGCTATCTCGGTGTTTGGCCTTACTAGCCCTTGCAAGTGCGCGTCCATCTTACGCACTGATCTCTTATCCGGATCCTCTTGCATGAATCCCCAAATCTTAGCGTCCCCGCCCCGTCCCCCCAGCTCGGTGTGCCGTCGGCATGGCGTACCTTAGCTCTCTCACGCGTAGACTAGCAGCGTTACTATCTACAACATGTCTAAAGTCATGTGAAGTTGGCGTTGTCCATCAATCGTCACCCGTAGGGTCGTGCACATAAATCTACGGGATTAGGCAATTCAAGCTACCTAATACACGTTATAGATAGTTCTTTAATCGACGGTGGAATCGAGTCCTGTAATAACGTAGAGCCCAAAAGCTGCAGTAGTGATGTCATCTCTTATGTCCATCTACTGCCGAGATAGCTAAATCGGCCACTTGCAGAGTCAATAGGTACCTAATACTTATTCACTTATAAACCCTACACCAACCAATACCTCAACTGTGCCAACTGAGCCGTGAAATGAATAAATAATCGACTCCCGGATAACTACGACGTAGTTTGGATGGATAGGAAGAAGGTGAAGGGGATAATGCCGGAAATAATTCGATACCTGCAAGTCACTTTACAGCAAATGGGGATGAATAAAGAAAAGGAAACGAAGAAAGAGTGAAATTAAGTAAAGAATTGTCTTGATAACGATAATTATGTATGGGTAGCCTTGAATGCTTAGAGTTTTTGAGATTGGACATTTACAACCTAAAGCCTTTACCTCATGCGCTCAAGTAGGCAAATAGACTACATGCAGAAATTGTTATCCAAATCATTCTGGAAGAACCAAAATCTGCTGGAGAAAAATAGTATCGGATTGCCCTCTTTTACAATTAATCCAAACCCCAGCGGCAAGGGTCATGGCGGGAAGGTAGGTAAGGATGGGATCAATCGGAATACCTAGGTCAAAGCCTTGATATTATTGTTGTATCCAAAATATTTATTTTCTTCTCATAGCGCGCTCAATTTCTGTTAGAGCAGCAAGAACCTTTTCCTCATGCAGTCTGCGACCGACTACTTGCAGACTTATCGGGGCATCAGTAAATTTCTCGGGGCGTACATTTCGAACACGAATCTATCTTGCTCGTTCTTGGGCGTGTACATTTTCTCTTTCGGGTCCTTCTCCGGGTCTACCACTGTTACCGGGAAGACAGCAGCAGGGTAATCAAGCAGGTTCCAGTTGGAAGTGTACCCCCAGTACCGTGACTGATCATGTGGCGTTGCAGCTCCAAAGTTTGGCGGGCAGAGGATTACGTCAACTTCGCGCCCATCGTCTGTAGAGGTTGCGGTCCAGACGCGAGCATATGCTGCCCTATACTCATCTCTTTCAGCACAGAGCTACAGGTCACGGTGAGCAGCGCTTTCATTTTCGCAGTAGATGCAAGGATATTAGCATGGGACTGGAAAACCGACCTTCCAAAGCTCTGGCTGGCTGAGATTCTTGACAGCAGGCTGTTGTTCGATAATGAACTTAGTCAACGGGAGCACGGGCTCTCCGCTCTGCGCGAGAAGGTCGAGAACGTCTTTCCCACCGTCTGGCCAGTAAAGCCCAGCCGTGATATCCCAGCCTTTGGCATGGTTCAGAGGCACACAATCCCAATCCACGACCGTCATGCCAGCTTTTCGACAAGCGTCCGTTACCTCTCTTAGTGCACGGGCCATCGGCGGATGTGGCTGCACTACACCATCCCACCACTGGACGGCAATCTTCAGAGGACAGTCAAACTTGTAGGAAGTCCACGTCTTTGGGATCACAGAAGGATCTAGATGCCAGGGCTTTGCTGTTAGAGCTACCCTCATGAACAGCTCTAGACCCTCACGGTCAAGACACATGGGCCCGACGGACGACATGATCGCTTCTTTTCCAGCCATGAAACCTCTGAGGCCCATAGATGAGATTACTTTGTTGCTTGGCCTAGAGGGGAATAGTTCATCATCCCACAATGGCGCATAGTCATGGCGTAAGTCGACGTACTTGAAGCCATAGATACCTACGTGAGCTGCAGGACACCGAATGCTTCCACCAATATCGCCACCGATATCCTAGAGGGGGTGTTAGGTAAACTTTCCGGGATTTCGCACAAGGAGCGGGATACGAACAAGGATACTGCCCCTTAAACCAAGCAGGGCAGACTCGCCGCCAGTGCTGCCACCAGAAGTCAAGTTGCGATTATACGGGTTGATCGTACTCCCGTAGACGTTGCTGTTGGTCTCCAGGTGCATGATTGTCTGAGGCTGTGCGGTTCGTGCGTAGAAGACGCAGCCTTCGGAGTAGAGGTTCTCATATAGCAACATAGATCCATGCTCCTTACCAACCCAGGCAACAGTTGACGCAGTGGTCTACACGTTGGGCCCAACCATCCCGTGCTGTTCCTTAGTCGAGATTGGTAATCCAAAAAGTTCTCTTCTTGGCTCGGGTAGAGAATCAAGATACTGGGCTCGGGCGATGGCTTGATCCCACATGAGCTCCGTTAGGCAATTCGTCTGAGGGTAGTTAGTAATTACTAGAACCTCGGCCTCAAGCTGTGCGGAGACATACGGCAGCATGTGCCAGAGCCGCTCGTCGCAAAAAGGCCTAGTAATTTCGAGGACGGAGATGTCTCTGTCTCGCATGGCGGCTAAGAGTTCTGTGATGGTGTAGTTCTCGGTGATCTCAATTTCTCTCGGAGTCAAGACGGCCTTGGGCAGGCTTTGGCAGTTGACTGGGAGCTCGTCGGGGAGCCCTTGGAGCTTGGGCTCGACTTTAGCTAGCGAGGCATCGCGGTATGCGCGAGCCCACGCGACCTTGTTCTGCCAGGTTTTGAGTTGCTCGGGTTCACTCATGCTTGCAAAGCGCCACGGTTGTGTCGATCGTTGCTGCACACGATGGACAAAGATGCACAGGGAAATGGGACATAATAAGTGAAGCCTAAAGGCCCGAAGCACGTCGCCTCGACCAAGGCATCGCGTCCGGCTAGGTACCTCGTCTCAGATATCGGATATGCAGGTCATAATAGCTGCTAGATAGACGATGCTACGGTGTGGGCGGACGTGAAGGTGGATATACAGCGAGTGCCAAGACGCCAGATCCTCCACACTCGCCCTGCGCCAAACACGCCCAGTCAGCTAGATTCTAGATTCGCCCTTCGCTAAATACGCTTGTCTAAACCGGCCGCGGGCCCGCGCCGTCGACGTCTTTGTAGGCGTCCCCTTGTCACCGTCAGTACCCACGTTCCGAGACTTGGCGCTTTACCTGAACTTATGATGTTTCTATTGGTAATGGCAATTCTCCTTGTCCTTCTCCCGTGATCTAAACCCGACGCATGGTGTTTTGGCGTCTAGCTCGCGGACGTCGGGGGTTTAATCTCGATGACTCTACGAAGATGCATCGAGCTGACTCGCCCCGAAGACCGGAGTCTCGTCCCGAAAGTCACAAACTTTGTCTGGCTATGTTCTAACTCTTGTCGACCCCTCCTTCGTCCGTGTGCACTGTAGTCAGGGGCATCCCGGGTCCCTTACCCTCTTATCGGGAATGATAGCCATGACGCATGCGTTGGATGCTTGAGGCATCGACGAGGTAGTAGTTATATTATAAGCGGCCTATTTACCAACCTCAACAAGGTCCACTGTTCTCTTCGTACCAGCAGACAACGTCATCGCAATTTATCAAAATGACTGCACAGGATATCCCCAAGAACGACGCAGCCTCCGGCCACCAGCCGCTGGACGCATCAAAGACACGTTTTACGCGATCCGAGATTCTGCGCCCAGTGCCCGAGCCTGGCTCCGCGGAACTCTGGGCCCAGAATGTCTGCAGTGATCACATGGTGACGGTTCGATGGACTGACACCGAAGGCTGGGAAGCGCCCGAGCTCAAGCCGTTTGGCGACTTCACCATCTCGCCACTCGCGTCCGCCCTTCACTACGCGACGCAGTGTTTCGAGGGCATGAAGGTCTATCGAGGCCACGATGGCAAGCTGAGGCTCTTCAGGCCCCTTCTCAACGCCCAGCGACTACGTATGAGCGCGATGCGTATTTCGCTTCCCGATTTCGACGCGGCCGAGATGGTCAAGCTTATCGAGAAGTTGATGCAGGTAGATGGTGAACGTAAGTGTTACGCGCATACACACACACGCTCTTGTCGTCTATAGTAGCATCTTCGTTAATGCACTCATCGTCTAGGATGGCTCCCGAAGGACAAGCCCGGAAATTTCCTCTATCTTCGCCCTGCAATGATCGGAACTGGTCGTCAAATCGGAGTACAGCTTCCTCGAGAAGCCGTCATGTTCATCGTTGCGGTTGCATGGCCTGATTTCTCTTGCGAGAACCCGCCCGGGAACCCCTCACCACGCAAGGGGCTCCGTCTTATTACGTCGCAGGAAGATTCCATCCGTGCCTGGCCAGGAGGCTTCGGCTACGCCAAGGTTGGCGCCAACTATGGCCCGTCATTTCTATTCCATGGCCGGGCTATCAAGGCCGGCTATGACCAGATCCTGTGGCTCTTCGGTCCCAATGGGCAAGTCACCGAGGCTGGCGCCAGTAACTTCTTTGCCGTTATGAAGGATGCAGCCACAGGGCAACTAGAGCTTGTCACGACGCCGATCACCGATGGGATCATCCTAGATGGCGTGACAAGGCGATCTGTGCTGGATCTCGCGCGGTCTAGGCTGGGAGATAAATTGGTAGTTACTGAGAAAGCATTTAACATGTCGGACTTGGAGCTTGCTTGGGAAGAGGGTCGACTACTGGAAGCGTTCGTTTCTGGAACTGCCGTAAGTCCTGATCCTCCTTATCTCTTCATTTCAAATTCTTCCCTTTTCATTCCCTTTCCCTTTGAACACTATCTTCCCCGTCGGTGTCATCACTAATATATTGTTCCCAGTTCTTCATCACGCCTGTTTTAGCTATCCAGCACAAAAACCGAGAATTAGATTTGAGCGGGAACCAGGATGGGCTTAAATTAAGCTTTGCCTTGCAGATAAAGGCTTGGTTAAGAGACATTACGTACGGATCGGACCCTCACGAATGGGGCTTTATTATTAGGGAATCGAAATAGAGAGGCATCAATTTGGAGCGTGTTCCACAGACGCCGTCAATTTCTAGATACAACTAAGAATTTACTTATCTACTATTGATTCTACACAAACTGTGATATCGTTGATACTAATTTAGGGTTACCCTCTGCTTACCTGGGCGGGGGTAGGTGGGTGCATTACGTACCATAAAGCAACTTACTATTAAACTTTTACCTTTAGTGCATCGGAAATATAAATTTTGTAACTAGGCTTTTCAGTGAACTACTCAGTATATTTTGGAAATCCTTTCAAACAGTATAAGATATACGGCTGTGGCGATAATGCTGGAGAAGTTGTTGGGTAACATTTCACGCATATAATAATTACCCCTATTCACTCGTGGCGACTCCTCTAAAAAAAAGGCCGCCCCTGTCTTACTATGGAAAATTAAAAGAGAGAGAAAAAGAACCCAGATAGATACCCCGATGAGCAACTAATATATATCACATGTTCTCTAATCTCGATAAAATCAGTACCACATATTTATACAAGCTACAAACTTAGCGCTAACTACACTCTGCAGGGGTCCGACGCATGTTCACGTGTAGGGGTTTAGGTGAAAAGTCGGGATAAAAGTTTTCCTGAATACTAATATACTCATATATCTATGTCCTCGATTGATTAAGTGCACTTTGAAGGTGTACTAGATCTGCAAACATTACTACAGGCTAATATATCCCCAAATGAGCCTTTAGGGCGTTAGAAAAGCTGGTGTAAAGAACGGATTCGAGCAGGCCACCGTCCCTTGTCCACACAGGAGCGCGAGCATGACGAAGACGCGTTGTTGATAGGTGTAAGGGGTTTTCCATCTTCGAAGAAGTACCTGACAAGGTTTTGCATTGCAATCGCTTCAAAGTTCTAGTCCGTGTTTTTAGTGCATAAATCATCATTGCGTGAGGGAGTTGGACTGTGAGAACTGACCTTGTTTGAGCTTAGGGTACCACCCGCCATGTGCGGAAGCAGCGCGACCTTCTTGTTGTCCAGTAAGCTAGGGTGGACGACTGGCCTACGAATAAGTACCGGGGTAAGCCGATAAGTTGCAACGATTGATTAGCTGATGAAACTCACTCATCATAAAACACATCTAGGCCAGCGCTTGAGATGTGACCGTCTTCTAAGGCAGCTACCAGAGCCGCCTCATCAATGATCTTTCCCCTCCCGACGTTGACAACTCTGCTTCCCCTTTTCATGAATCTTAGAGTCTTCTCGTTGAGGAGATGATGGGTGTTAGGGGTGTGCGGGCACGCGACCACGATACAGTCAGTTACTCTGAGAAGTGACTCGATGGTATCGTGGAAGACGGCATCGCCGAGTGCCGCCTCGGTTTCGGGCCGGCGCTTCCGGTTGTGATAGTGAATGTTCATGCCGAGAGAGCGCGCACGTCGAGCAACGGCCTCGCCGATCCCGCCCATCCCAATAATGCCCAGGACGTGTCCGGCGGGGTCGTGGGATGCCATGACGACGTCCTCCACTAGAAACCAATCGGCGGACTTGTTATCACGCAGAACGGCCTCGCAGAAGGTTGTGTAGCGGAACACGGCGAGGATGAGGAACAGAGCAATGTCGGCGGTGGCAGAAGTGGCGCCACCGGCGCCATTGCAATACCAGATGCCCCTGCGCTCGAGGGCTTCGGTGTCTTCGCCATCATATCCGTGATTGCAGTACGATATGATCTTGAGTGAAGATGGCAGACTCTGAACCAGCTCCTCGTCTAGAGAGGGGAGTATGTTGGACGCTAGGCTGGGGCGCATGATAGCCTCTACATCGCTGTACTTTCCGCCTTCGGCGAAGGCTTTCATCGCCTCCTCCCTGGACTGCACGTCATAAGATACAATGTCGAACTTCTCCTTGAATGATAGCCATTCCTCGTGAGCATACATAATGGGATGCCCCATGTATAAGACCTTCGGTTTGGACGACATGGTGTTCGTTGCAGCAAATCTCTGTAGCAGTAAGAACTTGTAAGTTGTCGAGGGTAATTCTTAAGATAATAGAGTGTGCGGCGTAGAGTTTAATTCTTTCTACTTAACGTAGAATTGTATCTGTCTATTCATATTGTATTATATAGCACGCTTTCGCTAGGACACGCACCAAGCCTGTGGAGGTGGTATACACATTGGGTATCAGGCGTGTAGCTCGGCCCTACACTACCTCACACATTAAACCAACCGACTGGTAAGACACAAAAAGCTACCTAGGCACCTAGATAATAAGCTTATCCATCCCTGCAGGCCACAGACTGGCAACTCCCCTAAGATACACTATCCACATGACGACACGGTAGCTGAAGACCATCCCATGTACCTACGGCAGTGCTGCTGTTGATGACAATCATGGGGTTTTCTGGATGTCTTGATAGCACATATTACACCGGGTGTGATGGACCATGGCGGACTCCGTGACCGGCACGCACTTTCGCTGCCGAGCACGGATTATGAAAATTATCTAACAGATCAACGACTCCGCTCGACCCACAACAGCGGCAACGATCGTGATAGCGGCGTATCCGGCGGTTCACGACGCAATTGGCTCCATGTGCGCCCCTGACTCCACTTTCTTGTTCAGGCAATTCGGATGGGATCTACTGCAGCGGCTTCGTGCAAGAGTATTAGGACCTAAGCCGCAAGATATGATGGCTTGTACTTGTCTTGTGTCTGGGTTGACTCTGTTACGGCATAGCCTAGCCACAGACCTAGCCACAGGCCTAGCCACAGGTTATGTGATCAGTACCCACTTGTACTATAAATAGCTATTCTTTTTTGCTTTTTTAGCTACTTTTTTTTTTAGTTAGTTAGTATGGCCGGAGGTTTTATGGTACTAAGGAACGAAGTACCTAGAAAACCTAACGTTATAATATAAAGATAAGATTATAAAAAAAGTGTAAAAAAAAATAAGCAGTTTAAAATAAGCTAATTATATATTTAGTTAATTATAGCTGTTTTAATTAGCTTAATTTAATTATAATTTATTTTTAATAAAAAAGCAAAATAAATACTGTTTAAAATAAACAGTTTATATATTTTGTTAGTTTTAGCTATTTTAGTTAGTTTAAACTAATTGCGACTTATTTTTATAACCTAGCTATTTAATTTAACTATTTAATTTAGCTATTTAATTAATTTATTTATTATAAATAATTAGTTATAAATAAGTTAAATAATTAATAAATAAGTTAAATAACTAATAAATAAATTAAATAATTAGTAAATAAATAAAATAAATTATAAATAAATAAGTTAAATAATTAATAAATAAATTAAATAAACTATATAAATAAGTTAAATAATTTATATATAAGTAAGTTAAATAACTTATATAAATAAGTTAAAATAATTAGCAAATTTAATATAATAATAAATTAACTATTTTTTTTAAGGTTGTTTAAAGCTATATAGCTTATAAAAAAATAAAATTTTAATTTAATATTAATAAAAAAAAAAGTTTTTAAAACTTTTAAACAAACTTTTAATT
>MU392759.1:0-66823 GCA_022578505.1 Nemania abortiva | reverse complement strand
AAAATTATTATTTTTTTTTTTTTTTTTTTTTTTTTTTTTTTTTATTTAGTTATATTATTATACTTTTTTTTTATTTTAATAACTATTTTTATAATATATAGTACTTATAAAAAGTTTAGGCTAAGTATAGCTGGTTTAAAAAATTTTTAAAAGCTTAAAAATAAAAATTTGCTAGTTTGTAGCCAGTTGGCGAATAGCTATAGCCTATGTTTGGCAAGCTAAACGGTTATAAAAGTGCTACTAACTTTTTGTAGCAGTTTTTGTTGTTAGTGCTTTTAATATTTGGCAACCTTTCCCCCTAACTAATCTATACTAGGCTACTGTGCTACTAGAGCTATATTGTTATAATTTATATTGTGGCTTTTGTTATTTGGCTAGCAGGGTACTATTTATTAGCGGCTGTGGCGCAGCTTTGTGATACTATATATAAATTGGTTATATTACTTGGTGGCAGCTGTACTGTAGCTATAGAGCGCAAAGAGAACAAGCTATATTTTAAATTTTAGAAAGGCTACTATATTACTAAAAAATATTAAAAAATAACTTTAAAAAAAATTAAACCTTTAATTTTATAAAATATAAAAAAATAGTTTTATTATTTAACTAAATAGTATTAAAATTATTATTTAAATTAAAACTAATAAAAAAAAAATAAAAAATTAAAAAATAATAAATAATTATTTTTAAATAGTAATTAAATATATTAAATAATTATATTTATAAATTTTAATAACTAATAGTTTTTTTTTATTTTAAATTTATTAAAAATAATATAAAACAAATAATAACTAATAAAAAAAACTAAAACTAACTAAATATATAATTAGCTTATTTTAAACTGCTTTATTTTTTGTTTTTTTTTTTAAAAATCCTATTTTTTAACTATAACAGTAAGCTTTTTTATACTTCGTTCCTCAATATATATAAAAAATCCTCCGGCCAAAACTAAGCTATTATATAAAAAAAATTTAACGCTAAGTATTTAGCTAATAAAGTGGGTGCTATAGTAGTTCTGCTACCTGTACTGTCTTACTATCTCAATATACAACCTAGTGTGCTCCGTGCTTATTTGACCAGAGCATCCCTTGCATTGAACCGCTAAGCGACTAGTAGACGATGCCTACCTTGTTTCGTTCACGCAGTCTCCTTTAAATCTTTCTTCTAAATCGAGTACTTAATAAATTAAGGAGCCTATTCGATACGCTTGTAGGCCCTACTTCAAGTTAAGGGTTTCGCAACATGGCACTTAGTCACATCAGCACTCGGCAGTCTTCTATTCCGACGATCAATCTAGGAGGAATCAATTATGCTGCGGTTCCTCATGTCGATGTTTGTCTTCCAATATCCCTTTCGCACGAGTTGCTAATAATCCGTGGACTGTATTTACCAGCTTGAAGTTAGGCTTAGCGATAGTAACATCGCACCTACTTCGCCCTCTTACTTAGGCGGTCCCAATGAATATAAACCGGTTATTGTGATTTCTGCAAATCAGCTTTCATCCAAAAGATCACTTTCCGACGTAGTTAGCTCGCTCCTAGCGGCGAATGACGACGTTCTCTCCTCACAGTTCCTCACAGATACTATAATAGTACAAGGGGAGTCGTCAGACTTGGATCGGCTACAAGAGCATTGGACCACACCAACCCCCAACCCGGTCACCGATTCTTGGGTGCCTACGATAGTCTTAGGGGCGGCAAACCCCAGGCAGGAAACTCCTGACGGGCCTTATTTTCTAAGACAAGGGTATCAACTCTTTCAGGCTTGGCGTTTGTACCCGGACATACAAGACAGCTTCATTATACCTTTCATTCCATTTGGAACCTCGAACCATGAGGGACTTTCACTCAGGCCTCTTGATGTTCGCTTAGAAGGGGTGTGGACAGCTATTGTAGTGCCAAGCCGACTTTATAGCAAGAAATCCCCATCGATGCCATTAGCCGGTATGAGATTCAGTGTTAAGGATAACTTTAAGATATCTGGCATTCCGACAACGCAGTCAAACCGGGCGTGGTGCGAATTGTACAAAGGAAAGCCCGAGCATGAGACCGCGGCTTATGTGAGAAAGCTCATCGAACTCGGTGCTGTTTTCGTAGGAAAACCCAAGATGTGCTCGTTTGCAGCCTCTGAAGAAGCTACGGACCAATGGATTGACTTTCATGCTTCTTTCAACCCCAGAGGCGATGGGTACCAGACACCCTCAGGAAGTACGACGGGTGGTGGGACAAGTCTTGCTGCATATGAATGGCTTGACTACTCAGTTGGGACAGACAGTTAGTATCCCCTCACAAGATCCGCGGACGCGCTGCTGAGTGTAAATAGCTACTGGAAGCATCAGATGGCCTGCAGCATGGTGCGGACTCTTTGGGCTCCGGACAACGTGGAATCTCGAGGCTCTGGAAGGTGTTTATCCTGCCTGCAGGTTCGTCATGTTTAATCGGCGGGAATTGGGTGATAAGCTAACTTGACCCGAGATTTATGGATACCATAGGGCTACTAGCAAGAAGCATTGACAGCATGCAGACACTCGTTGATAGAAGTATTTCGGATGTTAGGCTAGGAATAGCCGACTCGCCTGTGAGTAGTTTCGTATATGACCCGACTCGCCCATGATTTGCAAATATACTAACAAGGTTATGAAGCTGCCAAAGGAAATTCTGTATCCTACTGACTTCTTCCCCATGGCGAATTCCGAGCAGCAGGAGCTAGTCGAACGTTTCGTGAGCGATCTTGAATCATACCTAGGTGTTCCTGTTACTCGAATGAGCATCGCAGACCGTTGGGAGAAACGTCCACCGGTTGAAGCTGCCGGGAAGACGATACAGGAATTTATTGAGAAGGTAACCTATCACCACATGTCGTGCAATTCAACTATAGCTAATACTTTAAGTGTGCCTATAATCCGTTCTATTACGATGGATACCATGAATACACAGCTTTCCGAAACGAGTACGAAGAGAAATTCGGAAAACCGGTATACGTTGGTCCGTATCTGCGGTGGAAATGGTGGGTGTGTTACCCCATCAAGACCAAATGAGTCACTAATCATTGCCAGGGATCGTGGAGGGGAGGTTACTGAGGACATGAAAAACAAGTCCTTGCAAGTCGTCGAAGTCTATCGTCGTTGGTTTAAAGAAAATGTATTGCGGCCGGTGGGGAATGGGGGCACTTCGGCGATCATGCTTATCCCCTGTGGGAATAGCGTGCCCAAGTATCGTGATGATCCAAACAGGTGAGAACATGCATCACCTTAAAACAGGCCGAAACTAGCTAAACTACATAGCCCTCCTGGCCCCGTCGGCCCTTTCACGTGGAATTACATCGCCTCTGTTCAGGGGTTACCACAGTTCGTTGCTCCGAGTATGGGCCAGGTTTCCGAACAACCGAAGGGGCGATTTTTGAGCTAAAATTGTATAGTTGGGAATATTCCCTACGACTCAAGAGTGACTGGGGCTACGGAACAACTTCCAGTTGTAGGAAGCATCATCGGCGCGGCCGGTAAGCTCAGTGTTGTAGCCAAGATATGAGATCGAAGTGTTAACTTGAGGGGATCTAGGTAGCGACGCGGTGCTAGTAGACATTGTGAAAAAGGCTTTTGAACGGAACGGCCGTCCTATAAATGTTTTGACGGGACGATTTATGTTTCCAGAACGCGAGCTTTGAGGGTGATAGTAGGTGAATGGACCCGTTGCATAGGACAGAACATAGCACATTCCCTGCACAAGATTGATTTAAACTAGCAGCCTTCACGAGTGCCAGAGATGAGTTTGCTTCCTTCCAATGGCTCTAGATCATATTGGCTAGCCTACTACTTCTTAGTAGCCTCCGAGTCTAATCCAGAGAAGTTCTTGGCAGCTTAGTGAGGATTTGGCCGTCAGCTTCTATAGATGCCGCTGTAACTACTCGAGTAATGATACTGGTAGTATGAAAGATGTCAATTAGGTTCACAGTTCTTACAAGGAGTTTGTAAATGCAATTTATGAGCGACTCGACTTGTATAGGCTTTGCGGCGGGTCAAAGCTGGCGAGTTCCGTAGTGATGAGAACACCCTTTCACACGACATTTACAGGGTTGACGATACGTAGTCAATTGCCTAATCGTCATTGCTTCTTACAACCGAGACCATCAGGCCGCGACTCACAAGATTGGGCTTTCACTTGAAAGGCCTCAAATTTCTTACTCTCTACCATCATTGGCTACATTAGTCAGAGTCGGGCATCAATATTGGTATTCCCGAAGGGCGGCCTCAGCGCAGCCTCAACGCAGCCTTAATGGGGCTCGGCGGCCTCGAAAACGCCTTAAGAGCCTCAGTGGGGTGGACTGCAACGTGGGGACCGGCCGCAGTTGTCACTTTACTTGGCTAGTTCAGGGCTTGCAACGTGCATGGCTTTAATTGGTGTGTAGCAAGTCCAAGCCTCTAAAGCGGATAACCCCAGTAACCATGGATTGGGGCTGGCTTTGACGTGATGGACCTATACTATCTGCCTCACAACACGAACTGCGGAACAGCTGTTAGGAGTGCTAAGGCATCATATATGCCCGATAGAGAGTTGCCTCCGTTCTATAATTGATTGTTCAAGACACTTGAGAAGGAGACTCTATTGGTGGGAATCAGTGGGCTTTGCCGAGAAGTTACCATCGTTATTGGTTGGTCTCTATAAGCAAGGGGCGCATCCAAAGGGAGTTTCAATAATCGGCACCATTTGGGCACTTCACAGTTATAGTAGAGTGCGAGATGAGAAGGGGTCTAGCGAATTAGAGGAGGGAGAATGCATTATTGTGTAACAGATGCTCATCGTTATGGCTCCCACATAGTTATAAAAGGCGGCATAATAACTATTTTTCAGACTCTAGATTCATTGACTATCAAGCTTTAAGCACTATCCATCGACCCTTCTATCCGGAATTCAGCGACCGCCGCCGGCCAATGCTATGTTGTTCTTCGTTAGGGAACATTGCACCACCTTGTGGTGAAGACCATCCGATTTTGCCTGCGATAGAGTACTTACCTATCGCTTTCAAGTCATCCGCTTCATTCAACAGGGCCACCTAAGCTCCGAAACCAGATGGTGAACCCACAAGCGTTCCTACCAACTTGATAGAAAACTTCGAATAGGGGGCACACGCGTCAACGGTGGATTCAAGCAAGCTAGGACAGATTGCCGGGGGGACTCAACGTGCTTTCAAGACACAGCACACGCTGATTAAAATGTGACTGTGGCATCTCTCCGTCCCCTTGATAAGACACGGGAGCCCTCTTAGCCAGTGCACCAGATCCCCAAGGCCGCGCCCGCCTCCCGATCGTTTCGTGAGTTCTGTATCTACGTGAGTCGAGGATACGTACGGCATAATCGGATATCGGTTCGCGGAAGGGACCAGGGTACTAGAGCCGCCCCAAGCCTATTAGCTAAGCGCACGACAAGAAATTTTGTACTCTATCTACTATAATATGAGAGTGATGAAGTGGAAGAAAGACAGGGGGCTGGGAAGTGACCGCGTTTGTGTGTTGGAGGCCACCGGGGCCACCAGAGTCGTCCATGAACCAAAATCAAAATAAAGCCGCCGCTATGATGGACTGAAATCACATCTCCCGAACTCCAATCACATATCCTAGTTCCTGCGAGTACAATTCAAACCAAACGTCGTGAGATCTCGAAAACGCTATTCGGCCAGGTCCCGAAATAGTCTAGGCGAGATGCGGGGTACAAGTAACGTCGAGTCAAACTCGAATAACCGGGCTACTGGTAATGCCTATCGAACAGTAAACTGCTTAAATAGGTAAAGGACCGACTGACGACAGACCCATGCTACTCTCCAAACGGTTCAGGGGCCAGGGCGGGTGAAATGGCAGTCAGCAAAATGGGCGATATACTCTTCTTTGACCGTGAACGTAGAACCGCATTTGCAAATGAAATACCGATCCGGATGTTTTCCTTTGCAATTCCGAACGTGGCGTCGACAGTTATCTTTCCGTGTATCAGTTTTGCCACATCGGCAACGATACACAGGGTCGTCCAGAGTCTTATGCACGGTGTCGAGATGGCGGTTCAAGTCCTTCCTGTACTTGAACGAATTAGGACACATGGTGCACGGGAATTGTCGTGATAAATCCGTCATGGCGGTGGTCGGCGAAGCTGATGATGCAAGCGCCGGCGGCGGTGAATACCCCAAAGCCAAGTCCTGCGTGGCAGCTGGGTACGAAATAATGTCGTCAGGGCCAGGGTCAGGGTCACGAGCATATCCGTTGCTGTACGAGCTAGTCTGGGCGTTTGGCCATTGGTGATTATACACAGGATAGTTATAGTACTGGGTAGAAGGCATGAATCCAGGCTGACCCTGGCCCTGGACCGGACCCTGACTTGGACCCTGACCCTGATCATCGCCCGTCGAGAAATCCGGAGACATGCCATATCTAGTCATATAATCAGACTGACCATTACTTCCCAGCCAATTCCCAGCACTCTGAGAAGTCGATGCATTGTGCCAGCAATTCGAACACAGATTATTGTTGTTGTAGGTCGGGTGTAGCGGTATGTAACACGATTGACAGTGCATACTTAGTTTTCGAGAAGTCGATGTAGCCAACTACCTAACTAAGTAGGTAGATTAACTATAGGGCGTTGTGGGGTTGTTCCAGGCGGGCGGGACGGGAGGGAGTGCGGGAGCGACCGAATGAATAAGTATAAATAATAGTGGAGGGTTCTATACTGTGATGCGAAGCACACGACGGCAATTGTTAGCCCAGGAATCCCACACGGATCACCACCACGACGCCATAACAGAGTATATATCACATTCGCTCATCCCCCTCGCAGCACCCTGTAATGGATATGTAATTCGTTGTCAGTGACTCACCGTGAGGTGTATCGGGCAGTTGGGCGTCAAAGCCGGCTTCTCCGTCCGTCTCCCTTAGGCTGGCGATGGGAGAGAGATTGTAGGGTGAGAGTGTGCATAGGACAGAGAACCCTCGAAAGAGAGCTTGATTTATTACCAAAGGTGCAGACAGCTTCATACTTAGATTCTCAACGCCGCTATGGAGCATAGAAATAATGATAAATGATTCATCTTAGGCCACCTATAGGCTCTTGAAGCTGGTGAACCAGCCTCGGTTTACTATTATTATACATCAGGCAACTAGAACCCACTCGGTACTATTTCACTTGCGAGGCTCTTGCGATTTGGGCATGTATCAATCTAACGCAGACTTGCTGTGCATTGAGAGATTGCGCCTGGTGTCAATTCAATCTTACTAGCTAAGCATAAATGCAACCACTTAAGCTTTTCGGGGGTAAAGTATCTTAGCCAACTAGCCCGCCCTTGTATGCGTATTACTTGTCTGCGCATAGACGCGCTTAGTAGGCCAGGTATCCCGTATTATCCATGATCCATGCATATACGTAGCACCCCTTGTTTTCTATTGCGCTTGTGGCTGACCACCTACAGATGAGCCAAAACGAAAACCATTAGCGCGATTAAAAATCGAACCCTACTCGACATTTACCTCCCCGGTAAGTCCTACATGCAAGGTGAGCTCATCCTATCACCCTTCAAATCTAATCACTGCCCAACGCGGGTATACCTTAGCTTTGATTATGCAATGGCTTGGGAAAAAACGATGTATTTTTTTCCCTTAAATTCGCGATGAGCTGCAAGTTATTATATCCTAGACGTTTTGGGAGGCCTGCAGATTTCGGAGATCTTCGGTAAATCTTTGGAGGCTTAAGCATTATTACTGCAGCTAAATAGGGCGCTCCTAGGCACGTGAAATGCAGGCGGAGCAGGTACCGACCGCATTTTCCCCTCCGTGCAGTCTCTAAACACGGCCTAAGCAATGTAAGAGCAATAGACACAATAATCAATTTATTGTTCAACACCTTGACTACTCAGCTCACTAATCCTCGTCATTAATCGCAATATACGAGCACTAGACCATATACTTATTTAAGGCCTTAAGGAAGCGTTCAAAGCTTCAAAAGATGCTATACAGGTGCGACTTGGCAGTTGGGGGTGGCGCGTCGGTCGCCTGCAAGTTGGATACCTCGGCTTTGAAATAAGCCTTGGGTTTAAACAATGTTAGCCTAGGCATAGTCTTCTATTTAGCAATACTACGTTATAGCTCACCTACAGATACCATCTTCAACTTATAATACGAGACCGCCCCTGATCAATACATCACCACAATCAATATTCAACAGATTAGCCACGTTTAATTGCGTGTAAGTAGGTAAGAAACCGAGCATTAAAAAATACATGCAGCAATTAATTAAGCTATTACTGTGCGCCATAGTTGCAAGTAGTTAGAGACCAGTCTCCCAGGGCGAAAGGTCGCGGGTACCTATATTTGAGTTAAGTAGGTAGGTTATCTGTTATGATAGCAAGCCCTAATGGATAACTAAGTCGCTTTGAGCATGGCTACAATTGAGCAGGCTAGCGAATCAGACCTTCATGAAACGTGCGATACCGCCGGTTTAGGCAAGAGTATCTACATACAGACAAGCCCAACGTGTGACAAGACCGGGTCCCTGGAGAACTAGTGCGGCTAACCGAGACACTTCTGGGGTCCGAAGAGACATCGGGGAGTATGTGTGACCCTTTTTGTATCTGGAAGTAAAGCAGCTAGCGCAACTCTGTAGCACAGCCATAAGTGTGTGGCTTGATCGTCGAAGGTGACGACTCTTTGTCTGATGCGTCAGGTCACTTCCCAAAATAGTCGCAGACTTCTACAAGTCGTCTTGTACATTGCCGTCGTTTCATCTGTCTTCTTAGCTGAGTTGATGCCCCGGGAGAGGCCGCCTTCATAAAGGTGGGCATCTATGTTGAAGGTAGCAGTCCGCAAAAGCTCCATCTATGTTAGCTGACAATCTTCTACCCTGAGTACCTGTAAATAAGCGCGGACAGTGTGACCTCCAGCCGTCTACCTCGGTATAATAGTGGTCATGTAATAGTTAGAGGCAGTCATGGGTCCCACTTTGCTAACATTCCACTTTTACGCCAGTGTCGTTAGACCTGCTCCGTAGCACTCAGGTTCAGCACATCAGCCATTGCTTAACACCGTAATCTTGAGTTTAGCAATACCAGCAAGGCGAAATACATTAGTGTATGAGCGATATCATTTATTGTAAGAGACAAAGAAGGCTTTTTCTTCTTTTTGATGAAAGTCTATCCGATCTAGACAAAATAATATCCATAGCCCTTACGAGCACGATAAAGGATATTTGTTCAGCAATCCATATAAACGAGTTAGGAAACCATGTAACATTCGAATCCACCTGCGGCTCAAACTTACCTTCGATGGGCACTGTCATCTCTTTCCTTTCACCATTCGACTGTGAAGGTGCATAGATTAGTATGATCTGAGTTCCCGGAAAACTTATCTCACTACTTAGTCGAAATGTGCCATAGGGGGATACCCCGGGCTGAATAGATTGACTGGCTACGGTCTGATAGAAGTGTATAGTTTAGCGTTTAATAGAAGCTCAATGATTAACAAACCTCTGAGGTTTTAATGGGATTAGGAAACCGGGGGACCTACACACGTTTAGTGCCACCCGACATAACCGCCGTAGGGCCCTTGATGCAGAAGCTTTATCAGCCGTTGTTGCTGTTGCGGCATCTTCAACATAAGCCTTCTGCCCGAGACAACCCATCACACCTAAGACAGCTCACTCGTAAACCTAAGTAACGTAGCAGCGGTATGTAGTGCGACGAAGCACTGCCAACTTGTCTATACTGCACAATTGGCATGCCACATCATATGATATCTGTCAATGAATGTTCTGTTCCAGGTCTCGTTTAGCTAGGTATAATATGTGAAATATTCCACCTACTGTGCGGGGAATGATATGAGGAGCCCATTCTCAAATCATAAATCGTGTAGCCCTACATGATTTCGTACCAATTAAACAACATTTGTGCCAAATTCGAAATTGAGGCCTATAGTTAGGCCAACGTACTAGATCCCCATCTTAGGCGACTTAGAGCCACTCTACCGAATGACGGACTCACGCTGGATAGCTTGATCCTGTGCAATCTCCCCGATGAATGGTTCTTGTAAATCAGATAGAGGCGAGAGTTCTCTAACATGGTGGGTATAGTCTTTCCACGTGCGAGCTCATGCTCAAGCACTTCCGGCATATCCGCTTACTGCCTTGAGAGACTCGAGAGACCAGAATCCTGACATCCTCCTGATTTACATCGTCCATGAAATTAGCAGATCTTTTGAGCCTCTGAATTCTTCTCTTTCGTGACAAGTATAGCTTCCTAGGGAGCGGACCCTTTTTGAAGAATTGAGCCTCACAGAGCTCGCCATCATGACTGACTGCAAGGAAGACGACGAGGTCCCCATCATCCCAGCAACGTGGTTTGATATGGTATTTGCGCCGCTGCCCTTGAAGGAATCTGCCAACGTAATCTTCGAACGGGATGTTTGCGGTGTCGGTTTGGATGGTCTCATGTGGGTTGCGGAGATTTTGCAGCTGGGTTACATACATACCTGTCAGCTTCCCGATGCATGGAAGGACAAAAGCTTGAGGAATAGCATACCTCTCTGTGTCCCTTGTATTGCTCACGCAAATAACACAATCGAGAAGTAAAATCCATATGGTATAATCTATTCAATGATGTATATCTATGAAAGGGAAAGCAAAGACAGCTTCGGGGCCGAAGGAGAACAGAGAACGCCATTTTATAATCCCTTTCTTCCTTTTTTTTTTTTCTTTTTTTCTAGAAAGACGTTCAGGGGTCTGATCCTGAGAAAGTAGCTTCGATGCGTTTGGTGCATCCCAGTCACTTTTCCATCGTTCATGCAACCACATCGTCAATACCTAGGTGAGTGTGGCCCTATAGGATTGTCAATAGTGCGCCAATAGCCGTTTACTTTGTTTAATCGAGCCAATGATAGACCTCAATCCACTTAATATTAGGTATTAGGCCGCCAATAAAATCTGGATTAATTCTCCAACTATATAGCACCACCAGTGACGTTTTTGTCCGGGTGTCAATCCCGTAATTTTAAGTGGTGGCCTCAATCTTCCGGTTACTATTGACGTGCTAGAAGTCAGGCATCAAAAGCCGGCTACGGCCTTAACGTGGTAATATTGAAAGGGCCTCAGGGCCTCACAGGGACCAGTTGTGACGTGGATATTAGCCTTAGTGTTGATTTTTCGGCGACTGACGATTGTTTGCTTGATTCCAAGTTCATGACACCAACAGGTTCAATTGGTGTGTAGTACCCAAGATCGCTTTGGGGGTGCCCAAGACGAATCACACACGCGCCAGTGGTAGCAAATATCGTAGGCGAACAAAGCACCATGCCCAAAGCTGACCATGAGCATTACCATGCATGGCAAAAGCAATCGAGGAGAAGCCCGCTGGCAACGCTTAATACAGAGTAGCTGATTTTCGGGAAATGCGTGCGCCAAGCTAGGGCAGAGGCCCGATTGGTAAAATCATTTGAGTCCTGTGTAAGAACTTTAGTATACAAACTGAGGCGAGCTTAATGGCACTAACGAAAGGAGTTGCGTCAAGTCAATTAGTGTAGTGATATAGGTATAAGTACCAAAGAACGTATAACCACAACCTTGAAGCTAGATTTATTAGCCACGATAGATGCTTGTTATCCATCCATCAAGCCTTCTACCAACATCTCATCTCTAATATCGGCTAATAATATATCAGCTTCTGTTTAGGGACCGCCTCTTGCTATATGTACACTTGACTCTTATCATGAGATTACCCGCCGCGTTCGGATGCTTTCAAGGATTTAAGAGGTAAACCATTTCTAACAAAGTCTTTCTAGCGTACGACTTATGGGTGACATGATTCCAAAACCGGTTCGAATAGCTTATATGGTCTCGCTATGAGTGATATGGTGCATCTGTGCCTTTTTAAGAGACTAAGTTCACCCAGTATCCAGTAGTTCAACAGAGTAATATATAGTTATAAGAAGATGGCATACACGCAGTTATTCAAAAGGGCCAACTCGAAGCCAAATAACAACGAGTAATAGCATGGAGGTCGACAAGAAGTATATGATTTGTCACAGTCCTCGCTGCCGGCGACGCTAGAAATGACTATTGCTATTAAACTATCGGATTATGCTCAGATAACTTATGAAGACCAGGGCGAAGCCAATGCAGTCCTGTGATATAGGCAATACTAAGGCATAACGGGTATGGCAAAGAGAATAAATATTAGTTGGGAAAGTCAGCGACGTGCAGTGAAGGAAATGAGTATGGTTTAGAAACAAAATCAACATGGAGATGGCGGAACTTCATGAACCCAATCGCAAATCCGTCTATGCGAGCCTTTCCAGTCCCATCGCCAAATGCTAATAATCGAAAGTCGTCAAAGCGTCGTTAGCAACTAACAACATGCGCATCCTAATTATTTGCTAGCAAGCACTGAAGGCATCAGATGGAACCGGCAATTGTTGACGTGGAGAATGTGTTCCTCCTTGTTCATTCCCTTGCAGCGGCATATGCAAGTATAATCAGAATCGTGCGGCCCCTTATTACAAGTATGCAGGTGGCGAAGATAGTTGTCCTTGCGTCTACCGGCTTTCCCGCATCGGCAGCAGTAAGCAGGATCGCTTTTAGTCGCGTGCACAGTGCTAATGTGACGGTTTAGATCTTTTCCATATCTGAAAGAAACAGAACAAGCGTCGCACAAGTATGGTCGCGATAGATTTGCAGTAGGGAAAGTTGGCGGAACATGTGAAGGTGACGATGGTAATAGGGGCCAATGAGCCACTACTTGGATGGGGTTGGTGACAGGGGTGATGCTGTCAGTATAGTTAATGCTGAGATCACCGATAAATCCGATGTAGTTCATGCTAGAAAGCCCGGGTTGGAATAAATCCTGAGAATCAAAAGAACGGCCATTTGTCCATTGGATATCAGGTGCAACATAATCATTGTCCATGGAATAGGTATGCTGCGTAGGCGCTACGGCTGTAGCCGGACCCATTAAAAAATCCCGAGCCAGGGCACCTTCAATTGAAGAACCATGCAAGTCAAACTGGTCATTCTCTCCAGGGTAAATCTGAGTATCCCGCCAACCACTACTGGAAAATGCCATATAGGTTCGTCTTTTCCCAGAAGTCGGTCCCATTATTTAAGGGACACGACTCGCAGGTCCGCGTAGGAACTCGAAATAACAGCCTCAAGTTACAACACTAGCCAACCCAAATCCGAATAGGTATCTGTACCAGGAGGGGGTAGGCGGCTTGTGGCGGTGGGGGGCTATAACTAGGTATAGAAGTGTGCCTATACAGGCGGTCCGAGCCGGCGGGAGCTGGAAGAGGAACGCGATAGGCCAAGCGTTACAGGGTCCAGCACGGGGTATAGCGATTATCACACCGCGTCGGGCGTAAGCGCGAATGGGGTAGTGAAAGACTTGGCTAGTTTTCGGAAGAGGAAAATGATTGTAAGGCCTAGACTATGAGACAGACGAGAGAGAAATTCTATGAAGCAACATTGTTTTATATTTCTTGTCGGTGGTTTTATGTTCTCCTTCGCTTTTCGATGCCGCCGCTAAACACGGCGAGACAAAGCATCCATCGTCCCCAGGCGACCTGTAGGGTAGTAGGAGGCCGGACCCTCACAGAGTGAGGTACTGTGGCGAGCTTGGGAATCCACAACGACCCAGCGAATCCAGCGGCATCAAGACATATTAAGCTCTATTTATATGAATGATGTATTCTGTCATTGCCGGCCTCTAGTGCGACTGCCTCCGCCGCCGCCGTCTACCAAGGACGTATATATCATCATTGCCAACAAAGCAGTGATGGTTGCGCCAAATCCCCGTTGTTGTAGTTGCAGATGGAACGTAGGCCAGCTGTAAAGTCTTTACATATTGTACCGTCCGAAATACGTCTGAGCGGCCAATGTAAAGCAATTCCATTGTGAATATGTTTCCATCTTCGACATCCATAGATTCGATTGGCAATCCGATTCTGGAGGTGGGAAGACGCTCCAAGGCACCTAATATTACACCAACTACAAGCAGTCTTCCCCTGAGTCTTTAACGCATGAAACACCATTACAATAACGGGCGCCACGCTTGGCCATGTAATTGGTACTTCTGTACATAGGTATCTTACAATCAGCTGTGCAGGGGTACATATCCCTGCAAAGCCTATGTTGGTTGACAGATGGGCTTACTAACTATACCTTGTCGCGAAGGTTTTTAGTTGTAAGAACGCTATGTACTTCTGCCTTTTCTAAGAAATTCCAGATCCGTATGAGTTTTGCCGTGGAGATTCCTCGTGGCGTGCATCAGACCCAATAACTGTACGGTACATGTACCCCAAATCATCAAGGCAATTGTGAGTCCTAGAAATCCATATCCACGCATTTCTTTGGGGTTCTTTGGCGGACCTTCTCAGCCTCACATGCAGGGAAGTACCAGCAAGTCCATATGCCACTCACCCAATTTGTGAAGGTGACTTGACATTGCATATTCTCTCTTGTCGGTCGCCTCTACACGAGATTACAGTATGAGAGGGGTTATGGAGGCGAGTAGCTTGTCGATACATATCCACCACTCTGCCTATGAATCTAGAACATTAACCGTCGGCTTTCGAGTATACAGCAAGTTAAAGTGTTGAGAATTGATTATTTTCAGCACTATAGGACGTCAATCAGTTGGGGCAGAGCACTAGCGGTGCCCCAAGCTATCCTAGCATAACGTTCTAAATACCTAGGCAACCTCCTAATCCCAGGCTTACTGCAGCAAGGCAACCAGGCTAGTAGATTGGGCATCTGTAATTGTACAAAATCGCCCATTTAGGCAGGAATATCCATACATACCTAGGTACGCAAAGAAAACATCTTCTCGCAGTCCAGCGTCACCTTAGCCACTATCTATGGATCCTCCATGCTAGAGAATGTTCCTATAGCCAATGTGCTACAACCTTCGGAACAACAAACGACCTCCTGCTGCCGTACGTTCCCTCCCATATGTCAGTAGTCTAATTATCAGTCAATACGGAGGGTAGTCGCCCCGTAATTCACTCAAAAGCCCAGTGAGGCCCTCCAAGGAGCTGCAACGTTTATTTTCCCGGTTATGTCCGACTTAGCATCGGAGTTCGGCTCCTAATTGTCGTGCCCCTGGTCTCGCAACCCCTAGCAGAGTCATTGGTGTCTTTAAAAAGCCCAATATACCAATGGTAGCAACTAATACTCTGATTTCTACAGTGGCTATTTCAAAGATCACTTCGCTAATGAGACGTTGGGTCAAAGTTGATGGGGACTAGTCCATCTATTTCACGCGCTTAGCGCTCAGGAGGTATAGGGCGGTAGGCCATTACCACATAACCCGACATGCCTAAAATCGATAGATTAGGGATTAAGGATTGAAGAATTTGGGATTTGCCCTGTCCGAATACCTCTTTTCTTCTGCAAAAACAGGTTAATTAATAGATAACTATTTATTTATTAAGGTTTAGTTCTACTAAAGTAATTGTATAACTGATTATTAACCTAAAACATGACGTAAAGGTGACTTGGTTGACCTAACTAGACCTAACTCACTTTACTAACCTGTTTAAAAATTTAGTTAGGTTAACTAGGTTAGTTAATTTATTTAGGTTATAGGTCAGTTAAGCCAACTAGATCAGTTAGGTCCAGTTAGGTTAAACAGGTCAGTTAGGTTAAGTCTAGTTAGGTCGACTAGGTTAGTTAGATCAGTTATGTTAGTCAATTACTCGTACGAATAAGGAGTTTATAGATTAATTGACCTGTCGTTGCAGAAAACTAGAGGCATTCGGGCAGGGCAAATCCTAGATTTTTTAATCCACAATCCCCAATCTATCAACTTTGAGTATGTTGGGTCATGTGGTAATGGCCCACACTATATAGGTTCGATTGATATGATAATAGGCACATCTACTTGTCGCCCTATTCGCCACGCAGGCGGGAACTGCGGTAAGCCAATAACGTCAGATCTAGCGTGGACCATGGCATAACGCCAGGGTAGCTCTCCTATAGACGATAGATAAAGTGTAATAATGACAGTGCTCCATAAGCGCGTTGGCACATAAGAGGCTTAGGAATCAATCAACATTTCCGTTGAGCTTCACAGACAGGCACTGACTATCATACCTCGAGGCAGTAACAATCTTTACTCTATTCACTCCATAGCCTCTCCAGTCAGGACACACAAATCAAGATATACACATATAGACGGGAACCTAATTATTCAGTTCCAACTTAAAGTACTAGTTATGCTTGAGAGGTGAATTAGAGCAACAACAGGGCATAGCTAGTAATATAGGAAATGAAAATACTAGTTATTATCCTTGCATATAGTATTAAAACGTAGAAGTTGTCTAGGCTTGTGCAGTTTCTCTGTTCTTCAGAGAACCGGCTCTCCTGCTCTTACTAGATAATTCCATAACTTGGCACAAAACCATGGGTTTCTACTCAAAATTTTCGGTTCAAACACTACTATGTTCTATGCTTCAGCATTGGAACACGAGATATAGTAGCATATTGAGGCAGTTGATTTAGATTCTAATATTCTACCTCATCATCCAGCCTATCCCTTTCGTCCAACCCTAACAAATTTTAAGACACCGTCCGCATCCCTCCTGAATGCAACATCAATGCTCTCTACCATATATTCCAAGTCCTCCATACTCCTTTGCTCATCATCACGTAATGCCATGCCCACATCAACATAATCAAGGCCATGATACAAAAGAGCAATAGCAGAGGATTTAAACAAGGGCTGTCCTTTTGTAAACAAGATGGAGGTAACCAGTAGCGCCGCCGTCAACAATACCTCGATAACCGGCAATATGAATAGACATGCCAATACGTCTCTTCGTAGAAGGCTTGCCCAGGCCACATTTCGGCCCGGACATTATCACCAAGGGCCGAGCTTCTTATCTGGTTAGACAAGGTTTCCTCAATGTCCCTCGTCATGATTTTCAGGTCCGTGTACAACATAAACTCGCCAACACTGAAAGCAGCCGCCGGTGAGTGACCCAAAAGCCGAGAACTAACGTTGCGGGAAAGCATGTCGCTTAGATGCATCCACAGCCCGGCTTGCACGGGTAAATTCAACTTAAAGATTTCGTCGGTAGAGTTGACGATAAAGTGGTCGAGATAGCCCGTCCTCGAACTTGATAGATTGGCGTATCCCGTGATGGGTTCTGAAGTATACTGAGCCTCAAGAATCCCAGCTGGTGATGCAACGACTGTGTGGAATGTTTTCAGGCAATAGCTCCAGTTGATGCTGAATGCTTGGAAGTCTTGCTCATCATCTTCAGGTCGTACCCAATCCGCTTCCTTAGTATTATGCGTAGTATAGCTACCCTGCTTTACCACATTTAAAATGCATCGTGGTAGAATTTCGTCCCCAGAAGGAAAGTTTACATACCCGGTTGAGTTAAACACGGTATCCCTTCGAAGGTTATCGTCACGGTTTATTGATACACTACCTTCTTCTCCTGGGAAATTGTATGTACAGATTTTTGAGCCTGTAGCATGGGTGATGCAGTTTGGCTTGATGATATTGGTGAGATTACTGAAATCCGAACAAACGGAAAGGGTCGTGAATGGCGGCCATGTACATCGCGTAGCAGGTTGGGGGCAGTAGAAGTCAACATCTGAGACCGAGCCAACTATGCCATCGGCAATAGCGGTCTGAAGGTTGAATAAATGAGCGCGTGGAAAGCGTGCTTCTCTCAAAGATTCATTAGCGCCCAAATTCCCGCTGGTAAGAAGAATGCCGTGTAGTATTCATACCTGCTCCCAATAATGGTAAATTAGTTGTTACTGCCCTTGAAGTGTAGTTTTGGGCTCGGCCAATTTTCCCCGTTATATTCAGCAAAAGAGCTTGTCTAGACAACGGCTCGAGAATCTGCTGTGCACTTGGTTCTATACCCAAAGCAAGCAGGCTAACTATGGCAAGAGCCCATGCCGTAACCACTCTAAGACGACCAGAGGCTATCAACACGAAAGAGCCCCATGGCCCACGGCTAGCGTCGTCGTAGAATCGGAGATGATCTAGTGGGTTGGGATGGTATTGGAAATGATCCCATTTTAGCTGGCCGAGACATGAGCTTATCGGAACCATCATTGCGGTTTTCGCAATTGTGGTAAGCACAGAAATGCACGAGTTCGGGCGAATTGAATACGGCCATGCCTCGATCGGCTTGTTGTCGACTAGTGTGAGGACTGGGATCAGCAGGCCAACACTAATGATGCTCAATAGGGAACCTCCTATTTCCCACCACCACCACCATTGTAAACCTTGGATCCGGGCACAGAATGGGAGCTCTTTACTAGGACTCGGAGTTTCTACGTCGCTAGTGGGCCGCTCACTATATGTTCCAGTAGGATTTGACCTAAGGTTAAGGGTAATATGTGTCACGAGGCCTCTACATAGGGGTAGGTAATAGTATACGTTGTTGCGCAAAGGTCTTCTAAAACCCTTCCTACGTACTACTACTATATACAAAACAGTCTCTTTGTTCTAAGACTCAAGACTGTGACAATATGTGAAGAATCCGGACGACCCTCCGTATAACGCCCGATGGAATAGTTGAGCGGGTAAGCCGAAGCGACACCGGGATCCTCCCCGCCTCTTCCCGGGTCATCACTCGCTGACCGGGCACGGGGTATCGAAACCCCAGAGTCCCCCCAAGAGTTGTTTTCCACTGGTGTATATCCAGTATGATCAATAAAACGAGGCGACATTGCATTGGTTCTCGTGTAATCTAAAGAAGAGCTAGACCTTGAAGGAGTCAAACTACGATCGACAAATTTGTGTTATTTAATAAAGTGACGTTACTAGACCTGGATAGCGGGCGCGCCGGGCCATTTTAACTCAATGTTCATAAGTTGGAGTACTTGCAAAACCGTGATCCAGGCACCCCGTGCCTATTAGTAGAGCTCACGGCTGGAGAATCTATCTATCGACAAGAGATAGTCATGCATCAGGAGCGTTGATAGCGTGTGAGATGCCGCAGTATCAACCAAGATGTGATAAAAAGGGTAGGTCACGGCAGTTGATCGCAAAGAACGATACTGGATACCAAGTTTGGATATCTATGGGTACAATATGCAATAGCATAGGAAAAGCGAATTAAAAACGCCATAATCAGCTACTTCTATGCAGCTATGGTTACAGAACCTCATTCGTTGATTGCCAAGGCCATACGCGGCAACCCCTATTTGGTACAAGAGATGGGTCACTTGTGACTAATTATGCAGCCATCGCCGCATCAATATAGCGTTTTGAGATTGAGGGTGCTTAAGCCGCTTCATTATATTTGACGCCGAAGAGGCCGTTGCTTTTTCTAGGCACCTAGTAACCTGTAATCTTCTGATGAACGCTTACTACTGCCTACATAGCAAATAACTCAGGAATAACAGATCCTCGGGCATAATTATAGGGTGTCAAATGAGATCGCAAGGAAATCTTACTCTATTTCTTCAACGGTCGTCTCCCCGATTTGGAGGGGAGTGATCATCTACAGTATATCGCAGACTATATCGAGTTGTATCCATCGTTAGCGGTGGCTGGTGCAGCGGTAGATTCGCTGGAGAATTGTGGCACTTACCTCAGCCACGGCCGCCAGCAACACCCATTTACCTCCTCTCCGAGCATAGAATGTTGCCTCGTTTATAAAGCGAGGCACAGTAACTAAATTAAGAGGTGCTAACGCAGAAGTTAAAGCAGTGAAAGTTGGTATCGATTTAGGAGGTATGTACATAGGCGTAAGCACCTATAAATACTCAGACCGCATCTCCGAGGTTTAATTATGATCTAAATCATTTAATTTATCAAAAGACAAGAATGTCTATGAGGTCCGCCTGACCAAAGTGTCCAGAGGTTAGCAGCCACATGTGGCTGTTCTTACCGCACCGCCTTGACATCCAAAGCGAAGAGGCAACTTGAGATAGTTCTCAATCAGTACTACAAACGAACGATTACATATAGTCTATGGCGACCTTGTTTCACATAGATATTACGCTTTAGAATGAGGTACATAATGCACTCCGGTGACTCCAGATCTTATCTATATGTCCACCGCCCAGGCACGATAGACTTCCTCAGACGTCTCCGTTGGGAGATGGCTTAATTACTAGTTGTGGCTCAGAATTGCCAACGCCCGTTGGGTCGCTCGGCACGCTTAACCGTTCCGTTTTACCCGAAAGGATGCGCGAAGCAGCAGTAGTAACAAAGCAGTTGCATCCCTTCGCCAGGGACAACAGCATCCCTGGTCGAGATTGCGACGGAGAATATCAGACTGGTTGGCTCGGCTCCGAGCCGAGGATGATTACTGCGTCGAGCATATCACTATTTCAGAAGACGATAACGTATCCTCCAACTTGAGCCACTCGTTGAGTTTTAAAACATGGATTCTTCAGACCAATATTGGATTGTCACCAGGGGCTGTCGGGACTACAAACCTAAGACAAAGCACATCTTCATCGCACCTAGCCATAACGATACACTAACTCGGTAGAGGTTTAGCATTACTTTACTATTTAGATATGGGCATAAATGAGTCGTTGATTGTCTTAGCAGGTGCTTGTGATGACGGCGGATTGTAATCAATGAAACAAATCTGCAACTTACGCAAGTCAACGTCATCCTTTCCACGCCGTGCGTGTAAACTTAGTACCCACCTGTCTACATGGGCTAACACGAGACAGCATGGGATGAATGAACCATGCGCAGAATATACTCTCCATCTGCATTTGCCAAGACTCTGGGGTATTGTGGACTGCCTTGGGTGCTATTATACAGCGTATATAGTCAGTACACTTCTAATCAGTAGAGACATCTGTACGCCGTTTTGGAGTAGGTTGTGACGATTGGTTAACTGTTTGCCTATTTGATTTTATTACAATTTCCTGCATCCTTACGTACAGATTTGTATTTAGTGCAGGTACATTACTTGTAGGTACTTAATAAGTGTTGGTAGATGTGGAGTGGATTGTTTTCGGCGCCATGCGACGCTGAAAAGCTTGTTTCTCTGGCACCTTACAGTGTACATGCTAGTTATCTAGATAGGTACCCTAACTTACAAGTAAATAATAGGCCGGGTCTGGCCAGGTCAAAACAATTCAAACCAGCTTGCGTCATCCAGTGCCAAGCCTCAATAGAGGGTCATATCCCCAGCGTTAGCGCTGTCAGAAGCTTAGCTGCCCACAGGCCTATACGCAGTAGGCAGGTAAGCCCGCTGATCTGGCTGCGGGCTCTAACAGCGGTTTGGGAGAGCTGGAGAGAAACCGCGCCGTAGGTTAGGTACTTTGGGTAGATAGGAAGTACCTAGTTAGGCATAGCATGCTGCAAAATACGGACGTTCCCGTCATTGTGTCTTCACTGTTGTTCCCTTAGATACGACCGTAGTAGCGCCATCACATCACCTGGTACCTTTACTTACATATGGCTGGAAACATGCAAACCCCACCTCCTTCGATTCCTCTTCCTCTTCTTCTTCCTTTCCGCAACAATAGTTAGTGCTCCTCGTATTGTTTGTTGTCGTCGCCGTGTAACCGAAGACAATCAACCACGCTCGCTTCCATCCATCGTATGCGCCGCGATATCATCAGAACACCGAATCGCCAACTTGTCGCAATCCATTTTTTCAAATATCTGCTAGCTTACCGCGACAGGTGCTGACGGCGCACCCGCCTGCGGGACTCTGAGGTCCTGCGCATCGGTTTATCCCTCATCGCTCCTCTCGTTATCTCACGACCCCAGCCGCCGACATCATGGCATCAATAGCGCTTTATCTGCTGTTATCAGCAGGTTCGGTATCTGCGCAAGTTTACAAGATTGACAGTAATGGTACGCGATTATCCCAGACGGGAATACGTTCTCCGCCTCTGGTACTTGGCACAGATTCTAACCCATATACAACTCGCCGGTAGACAATATAATCGCCGCCGCGAAAACCCTCGCTTATGACCTCATGTCGTACTACCACGGAAACGAGTCTGGCCAAACTCCCGGAATCCTGCCTGGCCCTCCTCCTGCTGGCGATTATTATTGGTGGGAGGGCGGTGCGTTATGGGGGACCATGATTGATTATTGGCACCTGACGGGCGACGACACTTACAACGACGTCGTCACCCAGGCTATGTTATGGCAGACCGGCCCAAACAATAATTACATGCCTCCGAATTGGTCTGCCTCGCTGGGAAACGACGACCAGGGTTTTTGGGGCATGTCTGCCATGCTGGCCGCCGAGGAAAACTTCCCCAATCCACCCGACGACCAGCCGCAATGGCTGGCCTTAGCCCAGGCCGTCTGGAATACGCAAGCGGATCCCGACCGTCATGATTCGACGTGCGGAGGTGGCTTGCGATGGCAAATTCCGTTCTCAAACAACGGATATGATTATAAGAACAGTAGGCGTCACCGAAGCCTCTCGCCCGTCATCATACTGACCAAGCTTGCAAGGTATTGCGAACGGGATTTTCTTTAACCTCGGGGCCCGTCTCGCACGCTACACGAACAACGCGACTTACGCCAAATACGCCGAGGACACTTGGGACTGGGTCGTCAACGTTGGCTTGATGGACTCCAACTACAACATCTTCGACGGCGCTCACGTCGAAAAGAACTGCACCGATATCAACCGTGCCCAGTTCTCATACAACAACGGCGTATTCATTCTAGGGGCTGCCTATATGTATAACTTTGTAAGTTGTCAAATCACTCTCAGCAAAAAGTCGGAATCTCACAGGTACACTCCCACTTAGACCGGCGACGCGAAATGGGAAACACGGCTCAACGGCCTGATTAACGCCACGTTTAACGTCTTCTTCCCCAACGACACCGCGTTCGAAGCCTCCTGCGAAGAGCATATGACCTGCACCACCGACATGTTGAGTTTCAAGGGATACGTCCATCGATGGATGGCGACCACGACCCAGATCGTCCCTACCACGGCCGATACGATCCTCCCGGTTCTTCAGAAATCGGCCCAAGCCGCCGTCAGCCAGTGTACGGGAGGCACCGACGGCCGAACGTGTGGCTTCCAATGGTCCACTGGCACGTTCGATAACAGCGTAGGTGCCGGGCAAACGATGGATGTACTAGCGGCCGTCTCATCCCTTCTCATCAATGAAGCGAAAGCCCCTGTGACCAACTCCACCGGTGGTACCAGTGTCGGAAACCCAGACGCCGGCATAGGAAGTGGCTCAATCGGCGATGACCTACCAACGATAACGACAGGTGACAGGGCCGGTGCTGGTGTCCTGACAGCCGTAATAATACTAACCGCTGCCGCCGCCTTTGGGTGGATGGGCACGGGTAAATAGAGTGAAGGCGTGTCCTAATATCAACTTTTCCACGGGAGCAGTAGCTCTCTTTCGCCAACAGCGGCTTTGCGCAAGGATACCCCTGCTTTGATGAGACACAAGAAGAGGCGTTTAGGTTTGGGACAACATGTACATGAGTATCGACATCTTGGGATCTCGAGGGATGCTTGGGAGCTATCTGGATGCGATTTACGGCTTCTAGGCAACTCCAAGCTGGGAGTGAACTGAATCATAGCATATATTCTCTTGGACGGAGACGATGTCGTTTTTGGTTAATGCTCTTTGCCCATATGTCCGCTACAGGACTAGTAATGCTAGTTATATCGATTTTACACGTTACTCGGACTGATCTATTACGTAGTGGTGGTCAGGTATTGCGTCGCCATACTCAAGAACCACTGATAGTCTCGATTTATCTAGGCTGTGATGCAACTTGACTTTTAAGCCCAGGTAGTGAGAATGCTTGTGGTTCACAGTCGGAGAGCACATCAAAGCACCGTAGACATTGAGGGAGCATGTCGCATTAGCACACGTCACTACGTGTGCAGACTTAGCCAACTGATTCTATTCATCGTGTGCCTTCTCCAGAGAACCGAGTATTCCGTTTCCCGCAGTCAAGGAAGGGGGGTGTGAGCGATCGGCGTAACAAGGCAATACTACCTAGGTAGACATGGCACTTCCGCGAGTTTTCAAATGGACCATATATAGAGTTTAATGAACTGGCGCAACTACGCAGATAGCCAGATAAGTAGACAACATTAAACCGCTCATGTAGCTACGTAGTTGATGGCCAGCAGGCCCTCGTCCATGTTTGTGCACAACCGCGGCGCAGAGCGGCGAGCCGACGACGCCCTCTGTATAGATGTCCTTGCACGCCTGGTCTTAGTAACTAGTTAGAGCGTGTTAGGATTTTAGGGTTGCTTTATTCTCCTCCATCTTGCCTCTCCATGATAATCGTATTCTAAACCATCTACTAACAGCTACTTGCAAGACGAAGTTCTTCGCTGAGGGCCAGCCTCATAGCGCGTGATCACTCTCCCTAACATCCCGTCTAGTGGATTCATCAACCCCGCCGATTCACGCATCTTCATTACCATTGCTCCTGCACTCACTATGTAAGAAGACCGAAATGTCTGTTATCGAGCCACTGTGGGTTGACAGAGTTGAGGTCCGGTGAAGGGGGGTTAGATTTCATGAATGAAGACGGCTTGTCGTTGTTGGTAACCGACACTTTCGTTGGAAGGGGTGGTGAGAGCATCGGGTTGGTGAAGGTCTCTGGTGGTATGATTTGGGAACTCGTATCAGCTTGGGGCATGGGGGGCTGGCTCGGATTAGGAAATCCAAGGACCGTAGTTAATGGAATGCAGACAAAGCCTAGTGCCACGTAAGTTGATAGTTCCCCGTTAGAAAGCAGAGTTCACAGACCCATTATGAAGCGGAAAACTAGTGCAAATATGACACTGGTCACAAGTATAACTGTGTCGGAGATACGGAGAGGCGGGGTTTCCTCTTCATGGGCTATGGTATCTGAGTAAACCCGTCGGTCTGGCGGTTCTTTCTCTCTCGCTGTTGCCGTTGCAGGGGGATCGGGGGGTTTTGTAGCTCTTAGAGCTTGCTCAATATTTGCCGGCCATAGTTCGCCACGACGTTCGATCTCATATGTCTTATTGTATAGATTAGGATGTTCAAGGCTGAACAGCTTATTGGCCTCTGTGATTAGTTCGCACACAGATAATCGCAACTGCCATATCCTACTGTAAGCTTGGAACGCATCTTCAGGAACAGAAAGTCCAGGAACATGGTTCAGATCAATTTCCCACATGAGCCATGAGATCTTCCCGATTTCAGGGAATATTTCTCTCCATTCATTCAAGTAGCGAGGAAATTCGGATACGCACGTGGCCCCATCATTCTCGCCTGTCTCTGCCACGGCTCTGGAGATACACAGGAAGCAGAGTACATCCGTGAGGTCGAGATAAGGCTGCAGTCTAGACAGTCGCCGCATTGTGTTTATGCCAGCAGCCCATGCCGATTCGGTGTACTTCAACCGCGGAGAGTGTGGGTTAAGATCCAAGGATTCTGTCTGCGCAACCTGCCTGAGAAGTTCATACTGCTTGTTGAAGTTCAAGCGGAGCTTCCAAAGTCTCTCTTCCTCACGCAACTCCCGGAGCCGACGTTCTTCATACACCTTTCTCATAATGTGCCCCGGCCATCCCTCTTCTTCACGCAACTTCTTCAGTCGCTCTTCCTCATGAAACTCTTCTAGCCCTTCAAACAGACGGCAGTCGAAATAATCAGCTTGATAATCAATCTGGTCCGCAGCATATGAAACTCCAGACCCCAAAGTACCCAAAGTTGATCGCCCGTGTAGCATTAACTTTTCAAGTCTGTTGATATCGCGCTCGAGTTCTTGCTGCATGAACGCTGCTCGAAGCTGGGCGCCCAAAGGCTCGTCGTTATATAATTCCTCGAAATCAAAATATCTCAATACTGCGTGATTTTCCAAGAATCCCTCTACAAGGAGTGCCCACTCTTCCACAGGGGCTCGAGTCATTTTCGGTGTGTGTTCCGAACCGCGAAGTCCGTTGAGGTGTGCCCTAAGAGCAGGGTAGTGTTTCAGAAGCTCTCTACCATTGCAATATCCTCGACTTCCGGTAATCTTTATTCCAAAGACCGACGTGAGATCGCGTCTTAGATCATTGCTAAAGAAATTGATACTTAGCGTATCGTGGGATACGAAAACCTGGAAGACAGACGTTGGAATATCCCGGCGGTTATTACATAAGTCACAGGTGGCCGCCGAGATGCTATAATGTCGAGAACCACTATAAGGCTCGTCAGCAGGCGAATTCCAGTAGATAATACATGACGATTAGAACATACTTTGAGTCAAATTCAAAAAGATCAAACCCCTTTGGCAGTCCACCTTGTAGCCGATGTGAACAAGAGTTTTGAATCATACGTGTAGGAGTCACAGAGACGAATTCGTTCTCATTTGCAACTAGTCTTTCGCCTGTGAGCAAAGATGCGCCAGATGAATTGACAGGTGTTTGACGAGAATGCTTGCGCTCCGTAAGGCCGGGGCATGTCAACCCAAGCCTGGAGCATCTCTGGCAACCAGATCCTTGTGGCTGGCACTACAAGCATTTTAGCATCTGGAAACGGCCACCCCACGGGAAAACGTACCTTTACCTTTCCAGAGCGGCAATTGTCGCATTTTCTACCCGCGAGCTGCCGAGGTGTTCGGACTAGTTGTGTGTAAGAATGGCTCGGTGTCTGGTGAACCAAGTCGGGGGCTATGGGTCGAGAACCCTGGAGTCCCTCAGCTGGTTCAGAAGGCATGACATATGGATTTTCTGAGGGGAAGCTTTTGTGTATGAGTGACAAATATCTTCCAATGTCAACAGTGATTGAAAGAGCTACATAGCACATATAAATTTTCAAAAAGGCAAAATCCATCTCGTGCTTCATTACCTGTACAGCCAATGATTACGCTTCGCACTGTGAATGCAAATCCATCCCATTGTAGGGAAGTCCCCGCGTTAGCGGACTAGGGTCAAAAGAGCGACTGGATGAGACGACAGCAGCGAAACATCCCATGCAGAAAATGAATCAATTGGGATGCCAAGGACCGAACCAGATGGCCCACTGGTAGGTGCGGAACAGAAGCCAAGAACCGGGACTGACCACGAAACACCAAATAGCGACACCGTCAGAGCAAGGATGCTCAAACAACCATATCGAGGCACATCCGAAATGCTAATATCAGCCAACTCAGCATATTGCCGCAATATCAAATTTCAATCGCTCATGCGGCTACACAATTGATAGCCAGCAGGTCCTCTTCCATGTTCGTGCACACCCACTCCGCGACGGCCGCGCTCGGCGGCGAGATGGCGATATTCTCTGCGCGGATGTTCTTGCATACCTGGTTTCAGAAGTCAGCTTGCCGTGGTGTCCTTCTTTTCCCAATATGAGTTTGCATTGGATTTCATTCAGTTGGGTTTCATTTCAATGAGTTTTGGGCGATGGAATCACGTACGCTGGGATCGCTGCACACAAGACTGCCGACCTGAGGATCGTGGCGTTTCGATGTCGTCCCGTAGAAATCCTTAAAGAGTATGTCTTCTATGACTAGCACGGCCTAGAGACATCATATTGTCAGTTTGTGCCAAAGTCGAGATGTGGATGTGACTTACTGGATATGCGTCGCATGCTGCTTGGCTTGAGGCGAAGTAACATTGCGTTAGTTCGATGGCCCCTAGCGTCTCGCCGTCAGCTAGAGAAACCTGTTAATCGGGATTTGCTATCACATACAGTCGTTATTCGTGTTGTAAAACAACTCGTATGTAACATTCCGCACATAGCCGGCTCCGCCGCCCGAGCTCGAACCCGTCGTGTTAGGCGGAACGCCGGGCCAGATCTTAATCCGCGCGCCGTCGGAAGCGTTGCTCATCGAGATGTTGTACACATATACGTCCTCGACGATATCGTATTCTCCTTGATACTGCCCGAGACTACCGACGGATATCCCGTGTGACCCATTGCATTGCAGGTTTTGGACGATGATGCTTGTTGAGTTTGGCTTGAAGGATACGCAGTCTTGTTTGGTTAGCTTTCTTAGGGCGGAAAAGAGGAAATGGGCTACGAAAATAAGAAAGGGGCAATATGAAGATCAAGGCCATTCGGTTATCTTACCATCGTAGTTATCGATCGTTGAGTTTTGTATCACGATGTTAGTGCTACGGTAAGTATCCCATCCATCAGTGTTCTTAGTAAACGCCCGTTGGTTAGCTAAAAAGACCCAACTCTATCACTCTCTCAATCTGATCGATGGGATAAGTAAATGAGGTTGAGAACTTACCGCCGGTGGTGAACTCGAATTTGTCACTTCGTTCCAGATATTGATGTCCGTGATCAAGACGTCGCTCGAATTCATAATGACATTAAACCACATGGGTGAATTCTTCATATTGAGCCCCGAGATTGAGCCGCCGGCGAGCCCGTCCGTCCCGAACAAGACCGGGCGGTAGACTGTTTCGTTGCTCCGCTTCGCGGTCCACCATGTTTGACCGAGACCTACCTCACACGAGTTAATGAGTCCTTAATTCCCCGCTCCATTAGGCTCTTATGCCCTTCTTTCTCAGGGTGGTGTCTTATATTTCACCATTCCCAAGACCAACAGGACGAGAATAGAAGAACGCATAAGCCAGCAACACGAAAAGCTAGACTCACCATCCAGAGTCCCAATACCCAACCCATAGATATTCACATCCTCTCCGCCAAACTTCCAGAATAAGTGTGTGTCTTGATAGGCGTACCCGAACGCCCTCGTCTGCCAATACTCCACGTCATCGCTAAAGACGACGGTGCCGAGGATCAAGATATCAATGCTCTGCAGAAACGTCAAGTCCGTCGGCGATGCGATCGTGTAAGTTGTGTCCGGCAGTAAAACCACCGTGCCTCCGTTATTGCAGCTCTGCGCAGCTGAAATGAGAGCTGGCCCGGCGTCTGCTGCTTTGGGGTCCACGACGCATACTTTGGAGGCGTCGCGGGCTGCGCTTAGTAGTGGGATAGGAGTAGATGGGGTTTTGGGGGCCGCGGATAGGCTTGGGAGTGTGGGGAGTGCAAAGGGCGTTGTTGCAGCTGTTATAGCGATGAGGGTACTGATGAGATTACTCGTTATTAGACGGCGCTGCATTTTGCGGTATTATTTACTGTATAATTATTTTTCTGCTAAGGTACATATTTATCAATTTAACATCACGGCCACCATGAGAAAAGAACTCAAACCGCCATTTCAACTATCTTCGATCCAAAAAGCTATCTAGAGTACTTGGCGGTCGCGCGGAGAAGCAATGACGGCATGTTTTCCCACCACTCACCACGCAAGTTACTAGGTATACCTCTTCATTCCATTCATGTTTTCCGTGGTTAGCGGGACGAGACCTAGCTTAAGTCCAGGTCAGAAGCAGGGGGAGCCATAAACCACACACCCCAACTACCAAGCAGACCTTATTATTTTAACATACCATAAAACATTAACCAGGAAGCATCTTTCTATAAAAGCTATACTGCTAGAATAACAACCTTCAGATCTGTGTTTAATTCAATTTTTTTTATTTTTAAATGCTCTGTTTGGTACTATAACGTCTCGTTGAAATAGTAGTGTTTAAGTGCTAGATGAAGTGTGTGTGGTTTCTGGCTCCCCCTGCTTCTGTCCAGGTCTTTAATTATCTGACATGCAAGCAATTCCGAAGTACTTCCGAACGGTGAAAGCTACACCAACCAAGGTAGTCTAGCTTTTTATACTGTACCATCCATCTATTAGCATAGTTTCTGCTTCAGTGTATTGAAAAAAACGATATATTATAAAAAATTTAAATAAATTTAATAATAATGGGCCCGGTCGCTTTCAATCAACTAAGAGCTGGAGGTCAATCACAGTCTCATACTCGCCTCCTCCTCGACTTAGATTATCTTTGCGGACCTACACGGCCCGGAAGCCTCAATTGCTTGACGTGTCTGCACACAGAGCTATAATCATGTCCTGGAAAGATGCAATCCCAAATTCCACCATCATCGTGGGCAGCGGCGTTTTCGGCGCCTCGACGGCTCTCGCGCTCATCGAGGCCCATCCGAGTATGGCCGTCACGCTCGTTGACGCCTGTCACTACCCCAGCAACCGCGCAGCCTCGCATGATGTCAACAAGATCGTGCGCGCCGACTATAGCGATATTATGCACATGAAGCTCGCGCTCGAGGCTATGCAACTCTGGACCAGCTCTCCACTCTACTCGGCATGGTATCATCATTCCGGTTTACTGCGCGTTGGTAAGACGGCATTGAGCCGTAAGTGCATGGATAACTTTGCTGCGTTGGGGGCGTCCTCCGAGGCCAAGATGATTCCGGTTGCCGTGGCCAAGGAGATGTGGGGTGGCGTATTTACTGACATGAATTCCGGCGACGAGACCGACTGCTACTGGCAACCTAACGCAGGTTGGGCCGATGCCGCTAAGGCGCTCGGGGCCGTTGTGCAGGAGGCGGTTAACAAAGGAGTCCGATACCTGGAAGCGACGGTGACCAAAGTGTCAATTGCCAAAGATGAGACCTGCACCGGTGTCCAGCTTGCTGACGGTACGGCCTTGACTGCCGATTTCGTCATGCTGTGCACTGGTGCAAGGACGGCAGATCTCCTGGCGAAGAGCGCACCGACCAATACGCAGGTTCAGGCTGGCAACAGACTCATTGGGCAGGGGATGCTGACCTTCTACGCGCGGATTCCTCAGGAGCGCTGGGCTGAGTTCAGGGACGCCCCAGTCCTAGCTGGTGGATTGGAGCACATGTCAGGTTTGTTTATGCTTCTATCATACGCATGGAACACGTTAGAGAACTAATACTAAGTTGCAGGCGAAAGTATTCCGCTCAACTCAGATGGCATTCTCAAGTTCAATTGCGACCCGGCTTTTACGTATACGACAAAGCACGAGTCTACAGGGCAACTGATGTCCATTCCGCCACTGACCTCGACAAAGACTTTGTGGACAGAACCCGACGATATACCGCAAGGGCTGAGGGGCTTAGCCCAGCGTGTTTATCAAAGCATGTATGGGAAGCGAGTAGCAGGCATCGAACTTGAGAAATATCGTATTGGTTGGTAAGTTCCCTTCCATCTCCTGGATATTGTCACATGTATTCGAGTCTGAGCTCCGCCATTTGCCAACGGCTAATACGAATCTCGAATCCAGGGATTGCTCTACGCCTTCTGCAGATTTTCTAATATCAACCCACCCGCACTGCAAAAACTTGTTTCTGGCCACGGGCGGCAGTTGGCACTCTTGGAAGATGCTCCCGGTGCTTGGGCGCTACGTTTTAAAAGCATTACATGGCACTCTGGACAACGAGATGACCCAGCGATGGGCCTGGGACCACTTTGACTTCGAAGGGGTGGAACTGGGAAGCGAGAATAAGGTCCATAAATCAAAGATTGATTGGGTCGACATCATCAAGAGTAGGATTTAGGAGCCCATGATCAACAAAGTTTCATTCGTTAACGCCTAGTCCCGAGCGAAATAGAAGACAATCCATAACACACCTGCTATATCGAAGCTAAATTCCCCTTAGTAGATGGAAAATGGGGCTTTGCCGGGCGTTTTGGCATACATATTGGCGGCACTGACGGCCAATGGTGGCGTGTCTGGAGCTCTTTGATGCAAGACTTTACCTTGTTGGACCATATCATGAAGGGAGTTCATGACCTTCTCAACCCAAGTAGTCCAGTCCCACTGTAACATCTTTTGAATTACTGATGACTATTAGAAAGCCAGCTTGATACCCTAGACTTCTAAACCTTTAGAGATAGCGACAACAGTGCTCACTTGCTATCGTGGTGCTCTATGGAGTGTTCTCGTGTTTGCATGGTGGTATCCTGCCTACGTCGCGGTCTCCAGCTTGTTGAAATCGAGTTCGGGTGGTCGGCTTGAGGGCTTGCATCGAGTCACGGGTTTGGTTTGGTTCGTTCGGGTAACAAATAAGGTGAGCTGCGCAATATTCGAGCTGAAAATCCGATATAAGTAAAGAAACTGTGGTAGGTTACGGATCAGGTATGTGGTTGGGAGAGAAATCAAAGAAAGGAAAGGGAGAAGAGGGGGGGCTGGGGGTTAGGGTCGCCTACCTAGACCGTGGAATGCCGACAGATTTGAGCGTCGAGTTTGTCAGCCAAAGTCAACTTGCTGCGCAGTGTCTTTCCCAGAGACCATCCTCTCACATCAACCAGGGGAGCCTGAAGGACGCGTGAGGGTCAGATTCAGCAAATCCTTACCCCATGTCGCGCGACCATGAGAAATGTGTAGGTATGTTCGGGGATGGTTAGTGGCGGGACGGGACGGTGACTTGAAACGCGCCCAGCACGGGACTGCACGGGAGGAAGCGCTGTGGGACGCCCCCACATAGATTTCTTCAACCCACTATACTACCTTTAGGTACATGTATGTTAGGTACCTAAGTAATTTGAAGAAGTCTGTAGTCACTTCACCTGAAAAGGCGGAATTTTGGCGTTCAATATGAATGAAGATTGCACCGCTCCTCTCCTCCCAGCCAGTAAGGTGAGAGCTGTTGCCATGCTGGTCCAGAAGCATCCCAACCTGCCTAAGCCGCCGAACGACCCTAACATGTAGAAGAAAGATGGATTCAGTGTATTCAAAAACCTTTATAAAAGCCTACTACTTGTTCAATTGGCCCATCCAGCCTTCAACATTCTGTTAATTACCTGTGCTGCGTGATATGGTATTCTATTAAACGTACTCCCAGTCAACGCTCTAGATTTGGCGGTCTTTCTGCTGAGGGATATATTCACCACACGCCGGAATACTAGGACCTCGATGACACAGCCCTTTTTCTTGGCATCGAGGCCATAGGTGCTTCTTTGCGCCAACTGCCGAACCTTGGACGGGCACGTTCCGCGGATATATCCCGATACCGAAAAACACTATTGTTAAGCGTATCAACAGATTGGCTTTAGTAAACACGTTAAGACCGGAGCATACTTGAAGCCAATTTCGCAGAGTCGGGGGGTCTTGGGTAAATGACATGAATAAGAGTCTTAGATAGCATATGAGGAAGCCATGGAGGCACATTCATTCTCGTATGTATCATTAGGTGTCTCGGAATGATGAGGAGTTGTTATAAACGAGGGCATGGTGCATGTATTGGCTGGCGTTCGACGAAAACGCTTTCCTTCTTTCCGTGGCCTTTTTCTCTGTAAGGCCAGGCAAGACAAACTCCGACCCGGATTCTTCTAGGAAGCACTTCCTACGTCTTATGAGCATTTTGAACGGCTAGCCTCACGGAAAACAGACATTCGCTTGTTATCCTATTTCTGTGGTGCAAGCTTCCAGCGTGTTCGGTCAAATAGATCATGAGGATGGTGTCGTATTTGCTTATCATCGTTTGGTTTGGGGGCTATAGGCTAGAGTATCTATCGCCCTTTAGAAATCATAAAAAGGCATTTCAGATGGGATTTCTGAGAAACCCTGTGTCCGAGTGACGGTAGCTGTGATAGTAAATGTCTTCTGGGGTTAGCAGCGATGAAGGGGCTACAGATGCGGTAGAGGCCATCACGCCCCTCGCTGTCGACGTCGATTAACGCAGCCAATGATTTCGTTGCCCTTCCTACAACAGCCTGTCGATATATTTGATCTATAACCGAGAATAGCCGTTCATACCGTAAGCAATGTGCTCATGTTACTTAGCCCCTAGATAAACTATTGAAAATATATACAAAGTCAAGGAGTCGCGATATGCACTCCACTAAAATAGGGTAGAGTAACCGCGACTATATTAGACAAACGGCAGTCAAATGCGCCCCATGCAGAACAGAACCAAGAACCAGGAAGCTTAGCCAAGCCAAGCAGAGCACGTGGCTCACTACCTGTGGGCAGGTAGATGCTATCTATAAGTAGGGCTGATATAGTTTCGGAGGCGGGAATCTGGTGGTCAGATTGAATTGCGCCCTGGATGCCTTGGATGGCCTGCCGGCGTAAAAGAGGAGTGGTAACATGCAAGAGTCTGACTATACAAAACCGGAGCTGACCTAGACCCGCCATCTTTCATATCTGGATCCAGCCCAGTCTTCATTTAATTTTTCAAGTTTATTGAAAATTTTAACAGCTACAAGAACATAGTATGTACCATAATTAGGCCCGCATAACCCCTAAAACAAACGCGATTATCTGTACTCACGCATAATAGTAGGCGCAACAGCGCGCTTTTCGAACACTTCTAAGGCTGGGTCCAAATACGATATATAGCGAACCTAACTAAATACCTGTGGTTACCCCCTAAGGCCTATCCTGTGATACCGTTCATCGTTTAAGTAGTTTGAATATAAACGGGACTATTCATCGAATTCATTGGGAACTGAGTCGGGTCCGGCTAAGAAAGATGGCAGGTCTAGGTGGGCTGTAACGGTACTGGTATATAGGGGTGCAGACGGTCAGGTTCGTTCGACCTGATAACGTTCTATCTTTTGATAATGTTGTGGTTAAGAGCTGCGCTTCTGTTCCGTGACATGGGCTCTAGAACCAAAACCCGCCCAAACCCCGGAAGTCTACAGAGACCTAGATAGCGACTGAATGTGCACTTTATCTACATTATCTATCATAAGCAAATGTCAAATCGTACCCTCAATCCTCATAACAACAAGTATGGTCAGCCAACCACATCCCTGGCAAACTTCAGATCTTGCAAACGTCTGATCGTTTCAAGGGTCTGCCATCACAACAGCGTTCCTCAGCACCCATCCGTATTATATGGGAGGGGAAAAAAATAGAACTATGGCGATCAATCTTAACTTTGGCTTGACAACGCGTTTGAGTTCGCCACGGCTTTGGCAATGCCTCTTAATATGCTTTACCCCCGATCCTGCTCTCGCCGGTTTGTTCTCGAGAGAAACATCACTCCAACTCAGCTATCGATTCAACCTCCCGCCATCAGCAGTTGTCTACTACTTCCAGATTCAAGCTTGTCCGCCAAGCCGTCCAAAATTTCTGTGAGCGTAGTCTATTGCAATCAATACAATGCCTCTCAATCTTAACAACATCATTGCCATTGTGGGCATCGTCCTCTCTCTCGTTACCGCCGTTATCGCCATTTCTATATCATTGGTGGCTTTGCTTGAACAAAGAGCCCAGAGGCGTCGGGGAGGTACATAAGTTCCTGCTCTAAGTTTGATAATTCATTAACCTAATGATTATTTAGCCTGGCGAACCATCATGAGACTCCTTAGGAAATAATACCATTTCTCAGGCGCTCGTTCCCAAAGATCGACCCGGCTCTACCATACCCACCACGTCTGCACTACGCTATTTAGTCCTAGTAAACTTAGGCTAGCGTCTTCTCGTCTAGAAAAGCCGATACTCTCTACACAAGTCGCGGATTGGGGTGTCTGGGGTCAATATGCTTGAGAGATGTGTTCCATGGCTGATTTATTGAGATATGCGTGTGCGGGATAATTTGAGAGCGTATATGAGATAGAATATAGTATAACAGGCCTTTAGACCACCAACACCGTTCTAATGGCGGCGTTCTCTTCGCGTAAGGTTGAATGCAAAGCACAACACAGAATTTACTCATTGCAAACCAGGCGGATGCAGCTATAGAAGTTAACATAGAACTCTTCAGATCGAGTGTGGCGCAACAAGGGCAGATTTCGTCTTTTGTTCCTTGTGGCGGTGATGTGGGGCATATATACCGTTAATACTCTGGCGAGTATTAACGGCGTCGTTTTTACTCCGTCACATTCCTAATAATGAAAGCGAAATGAAGGCCGGAAAATCGTGCGTCGTCGAAGGTAATCGCTGAGCCATATGCTAACAAAAATAGATATTATCTCCTTTCAGTGACGGTGACGTCAAGCAACGCGGTCGTCGGGATAAAATGCCTTACCATTCACTCAGCATGCAACTCCTCGAAAAAAAATCTCTGTGCACAGGCCATCGCATTACGTCGCCTACATCGCCAGAATTCTGCATTGACGACCAGGCAAGGAGGACCTTCCCAACCCCTGTTGTTTATCGAAATGTATCACTAACGCCAATTATATTACGAATTTGTTCAGCTACCTCCTTTAGTCTATGGTCACAGATATCTAGCGACTTCATTTTCGGGATATCCACAAGAATGTCTTAGTGCATGGCATCATGTAGTTAACCCCAAAAATTACTAGAGCAGCACAAGACCAGCGATTTCATTAGTTGAAAGAATATAAACCGTGGGATTCGGCTTTGCTGAGCTATTCACCGCCCGAGCAAGGCACTATCGTATGTGCTCTGGTTTGTGTTAGACGTGGTTTGTGTGAAACTCTGGAGACCGGCTTCGGAATAGTCGGAATTTCTGCTTCAAGCGGCATGGGAGATCAGCTCTACACAACGAGGGCGCCAGTTAATACGAATAACTATTTGAAAACGCCGTGTTTCTACTCGGATTACGCGGCGTGCCCTGTTGAGCGATAGAATAGGCAGGGCGATCAGCTGCGGTCAGCTTAGGTTGCAGCAGCAGAACCTGGATCGGACAGAGGGAAGATAGATATGATGCTGACCTGCATTTATAGTCAGGCTAATTACCGCGAGTCCAGCCTTCGTATGCCGGGCAATGCTAAGTGTAGCCTAATACGAGTTGCAGGATCCCAGATTCAGGACCACGCCGCGGCCTAGATACATCGCGTTCAGCTTGGCCTTGACTGGCGGTCTTGAGTCAATCTAGCCCTTCACGGCCTATTCCACTGCCTAGATGCAGTTGAGCATACTTATCACGTTTGTCTATCGGAAGAGGAAGGTGTGACTTTTTATAGGTCTGAATATAGGGGGTACAACAGCTTACGGCACCAACGAAAATAGTAAGAGATCAGATATGAGAAATTACAAAATGCTGCCCCTCCATCGGCGCCTGAGGCTATCTGAGCTTTCGACATTTTGATTGTATTATATAGTATTACAATCGAACAATATGCCCCTGACCAATGCTCTTGATTCGGTGGTTTTTCTTCCAGAGCTCCGAATGATGGGGCCGAACGGGTGCTAGAAAGAGCCCCGACGACCGATGACCTCCGTCTGTGTTTCGGAGACCGACAGACCCAAAAACATGTTAGATTACCATTCGCTCCCCGTAATACGGGCATTGCCGCCGGCTTGAGCTGATTATGACCGAAGGAACTTTGCCCCTCTACTTATAGAACTCACACGTCATAGCAGTACAAGTAGACCGGCTCGAATCGAAGTAAGAGTATAATAACTTGAGTCTGCCACGGTTCACACATCTCAATTCAACTATCACAAACTCAGTGGTTCTCACACTGCAACTTAAAGCGAAAAGCTCTTCACGCCCGTCAACTCATTTTATAAATCTCAGAATCCGGTATCAATCCTCAATATGTCGGCCGCCGTCCTGACTCAGCCCAACTGGCAAGACTACGCTACAGATTCCGTCAACTCTTTCGCAGCGCATCAAGGAGCTATGGCACCGAGTAGCCAGGCCATGTTGCGATTAGTCTCGTCCTATAACTCTGGTAGATCATCTCTCAAGTTTTATTAAACATTTATCTAGAGAATAACAGCAAACGCATACACGTACGGCTAATACAGGAGTTGTTAGTCACGTTTGATTTCTCCGACTGGACACCGGAACAACTCAATGAAAACACCACTTCCTTCTTCTGGGGCTTGCAGAGTGGTTCGCTTGACATCAGCTGCTATAATCTAAGCAATGGGAACTTGACAAATGATGTACATGCCGTCTCACTCACAGCCGATAGTGAGGATAAGCGTATGTCCACCTTCTCCTGTCCCCGCAACGTAGTGCGAGTCTATAAACTTTCTATTATGCGCCCCTAGACGAGTGCACGTACTTTGCAGCCACACTCGGTTCAGCATGGCAATTGACACGGCTTGAATACACAGAGTCGAGCAAGGACATCGTTTGCATCCATGACTGGTGCATTCACCAGGCACGGGCCGAACACAGCTACGTCCCGGGCCAGCGCTTCTTCCGCTTCGACAAGGGTCGGTACGCTAGCTCTCTACCGTTCCCTGGGCTAAAGGTCATGCAAACGGCGATCAAAGAATTCTTAAGCTCAGTGAAGAGCAGGTGAATAAGGACGTAGGAAAGAACATATTAGGAATTTCGTGTTGATTTTGCGTATGATAGCCTATGATGCGGGTGTTGAAATAGTTTACGATGAAGACATTGGTGCTGGTGCCTGGAGTAGCCTATTTCGTGGGAGGTTTAAAGAGTAGAAGAGTTGAATAGCTTAGCGAAAACCGTAAAAGTATCAAATCATTACTATTTCATTTGCTGAGGAATTTACATACCTTTATATATTAGGGTTCTTTTCCGAAGCGAACCAGAACCTCTCTCTGAAAATTTCGGTCGGGTTCAATGTATGAGAAGCTCATCGTATCGCATAACTCTGCCCCCAATGCGCGTCGCGTGATGAAACTTAATAAAACCCAAAGTTTCCGCTCATATGCAACGTACTTACGAAGACCATTTTATCAATTATGTTCTCATGAAAGGCATCATAAAACTACAACTCGTAGATAGGAATTTGGCATTCATGTTTGCAAGTAGGTGTGCTGTACTTAGTAGGTATCCTGTAGGCTGTGGACCCCACCACCGCTCCGTGTTTCATCTCACTAAGATGCGCAATCCTCCGCTGCACTCGCTATCGCAATTGTTCACCTAAGCTACATCTTAAAAGACTTCACAAAAAGAGTTCATAGACTATGGCATGAATGCTTACAGGGACCTTATTCTGTCAATGATCCTGGGCCCGATAGGAGAGAACACAACTCATTCCATACCCTCAGCTCATAGCGTCGCTAGCGGACTCTCATCTCAACCCCTCACGGGCACTAACTAACACGCGCAATCGCAAGCACACACACCATGTCATCAGAACCCAGCGCCGGGACGCAATTCCCGACTTTCTACGAACTGCCAGCAGCATCGCCACAATCCGACACGGAAGAAAGCACCTGGTGGCTGCTAGCGCAGATCAAAGAGAACATGACCATCACGCAGCCGACGCTGATCGCGACGGACCAGACGGGCGTGGACTTCGCGCTACTGTTCGAGGACAAGGGCACCAGCCTCAAGGCGTTCCGGAAGGGCTACACAGTGGCCGTGCCCCGCGCGCGACGGACAGATCGCGAAGGTGAGGGCAAAAAGGCTGTTGTGCGCGTGCCCGCCGGTCGGGGCGCCGATGTCAAGGTGAGTGGGCCGCGGGCCGTCCCTCGTGTTCCTTGCTGGTTTTATCAATCGAGCAAGCTAGTAGACTGAAACTCTCCGTTTGGTGATACGTAGGTCATACCCGGGAGCTTGGAGAGGATTCTTGAGCTAGGAACGGTGATACAAGGTGCGGATGTGGGACAGAAGTGCGCAGCATGCGGGAGTACCGAGAGCGCGGTTAGCAAGTGCACTGGGTGCGGCTTTGCCGCGTATTGCGGGAAGGTAAGAGGGTTTATTCTCTGCTTGGCTTTAGTTCGGTCACTGATTACGGTGTCATCTAGGAATGTCAAGTGAAGGGTTGGAGCGAGATGGATCATAAGTCCAATTGCAAGGTGTTAAAAGCCATGCGAGATATTACGGTATAGGTCAATCCAGGGATCTATCTAGAATAAGCTTGTGACAGTCAGGATAAAGTATTTATTTTCATGCAACTCCACGTCAGAGTTATAAAAAGGGTCTGTGTAAAGTCCCACTACGCAGGTGACAAGTAAATGTTCTTTCCTCCTATTTAGAACACAACAGGCCCTTGGTCGCTTTTAGGTAACTTGTACATGATATCCGTCCTTACGGTATACTTCGTGCCGGCCTTCACATCATCACCAGAATGTCTCAATAGAGCGTGTTGAAATATGAGGACCCGGCCAGCTTTCGGGTCTACATCCAGCTTGCGAGAATTGTTCCTCGATAGGAACGACGTTGCCCCTCCAACAAGGTCTACACCAGGACCGACCACTTGCTGCGAATCATTCAGATACAGATGCACAGTCATGTACGTCTGCACCATGTAGCCCTCAGGTGCCCGCTCGCCATACGGGCCATCACAATGAGGTTTGAAGAACTGCCCCGGGGTATACTTGAGGAAGCGTAGGCGCTTGTTGACCTTGTAGAACTCGTAACTGGCGCTGTCTGCAGGCACGTCGAGCGCGAAAGTGGGAACTGCCGAAAGGGCCTCCCGGATCTCGGAGACGGTGGCCATGCGCGCCCACATGCGGTCGACGATCTCCTGGTTATCCCAGATGATCCGGTCGCTATTGCGATAATCTGGAATCTCGACCTCGAAGCCGCCGCCGACGTTGACGAGAGCCGGCCTCCACGACGACCCGTCCTCCTTGTCCTCGTCCATCACGCTGTCTTCGGCGAGCCGGATCAGCTGCGCGCACTCGGAGGGACTGAGGACGTGGTCGAGGACGACGGCATAGCAGCCCTCGTACTCCGGTAGGACCGAGTTCTTGAAATCGATGGGAGTGTATGTGATTGGCTGCGCGTCGGCTGGGTCAGACTTGAGGAAGTCATCAGGTATGGCGACGTCATTGGACCTGTAGACAGTCTTCACGGGTACTTTAGGCTGTCTCTTCTTCGCCGGTTGAGCTTTCCCCATGAGCTTGTCTTTCGCCTTGATGATTTCGTCTAGCATCTTGTTGTTAACTGTATAAGCTCAAAATGGACCAACCGATATAGTCGTTAGAAATGCGGTTAGAAAAGCAGTAATGCGATAGTTTATGATGCCATTTGCTTTTACAAGTCCTATAGTCGTTCAACTATGATTTTATATGTATATAAGGACAGCGTGGCTGTTCAATGGCTGACTACCAGTATATGACTGAATCCTTACAATGAGGATGCCTACCGTCAGATGTTGCCCTACTGCCTAGGGAAAGTGGTTTGGTGATGAGGCGCAGTGTCTAAATCTTAAGGGTTAGCCTACCTGAGGGTGGCGGGGTTTATCTACTCCGCATAGCGGCTAGCTGCCCTTGCATCTTAACCTCTAATAAACTATAGGTATCTAATAAATAAAGTTGTTAAAAGCTTAGGTATCCTCAAAAGAATCTAGAAAATCCATCAGATTGGATAATAAGTCTTCGCTCGATTCAAAGTTGTGCGTAGCCTAGATTTTAAAAGAAACTGGACGTAAGACAGGCTAACTTGGATCGCTTGTGATAGATAGTTCAACCATCCTTGCGACCAAGCACACCAGAACCTTAAAATCATCTACTACATTGAGAAAGTATCAGACATGATAAATGATTTGCGACAATTAGCTTTAATACCTTTCATTATTGACAATCTACTATTCCTAGTTAAAATATCACTACTTAAGAGACAATGAGCACAGTATGCGCATTAAAGCTTTCGAGGTTTGATACAAACCTCGGAAAGAATCCTCGATCACATGAAGCATTTCCTACCCTCCGCTTAGGCGGGATCTACTGCCTCATCGTTATCATCATACTTACTTTTGCGGGCGTATGACCTTATTTCCGAACATGCGCCAAGGCGCAGGATCAAAGTTCTTCGGAGCACTGCTGGCTGTCGGGGCGGATGGATTGGCAAGGCCTAGGACGTGGAGGACGTGGCTTAGTCGGTGGGGGACGAGGAATATGGGTAGGCAGAGAGGCAGAAGGCATTCCGCGCGGGCTGTTTCGGGTCGAGGAGGTTTGTTTGAGAAGTTGTTAAAGAGATGGTAAAATGTATCTTTGTTGTAATTGTAGGTAGTTGTTGGTGTTGGTGGCGGTGACAAAGAGGGCGAAAGAGCGAAATGAAAGGACGGCAGCTGGCTGAATATATACTGCAGTTCGGCAGATTGAACTATTTAAAACAAATGTGCTGTTCGAGTACCTTTATTTTGAAGGGGTGTTAGCTCTGGCGTTTGCATCGCGGCGAGACATGATTCGCAACTCCAGGACTCCTGTTTAGAAACCATTTTGATCGAGCGACTCCAAATGCGTCCAGTTCCGAGCCGTGCGTTGTGATCGATTTCGCAATTGAGTAATTAGACACCGTGTTAGCGCTTTCGCTCTGTCCGTCATCGAGTACATACATAGTAGTGCAAGGACCACGAAAAGCGAGCTCCCGGGAGCAAGACATTCATCGGAGCATGGATTGGAAAGGGGTTAATATATGTAGCTCTTGGCCAAAAGCCGGGGTTTTCTTTGTCTGCGCTTCCGAGGCAGTGAGCATGAGTCTAGACTCGGCGTGCCGAGATTGAATGTTCTGCTTTAATTTGTAGATCATTTCCAAGTGGGGCCTTTTATTGAGGGACATGGATCGCAACCGGGCGGAAGCGATCCCAACGCCCTGTTTCTTGTTTACATGCAAGGAATAGGTAGCGCAATGCCTACCGATGCAACGTCGTCGTCGATACGAAGCCGTCTCCAGAAAAGGGGTCCTTGTTTAATAGTCCGCCCACTATGGACGACACTAGCCCCCGATGTCCAGTAATAATGAGCCATGACACATGAATACCCTCTCTCCACCATCCACGCGTCCCGACAAGTCGACAGTGTGGGTTTTGAGGCTGAGATGGCGCCTGCGGGTCTCCAATACGAGGTTTTCGGTGGCGTCGGCATCTGCCATTCGGACCATTTTTGGGTCAAGCTGGCCCACTACCCGTCGAACCCGTTCCTGGATTTGGCCAAGGATAAAGGATGACGGTGATGACGATGATGGGGGTCCCCTGACTCGAGTTCAGATCTCGAATGATACCCGATTCTATGTACCTAATATATATATGAATTGGCCGATCTTTCTATCCTTCTGTCTTCATCCCATCTCTAGTCTCTAATCTAGATTCGGTTTGTTCTTCGACAGATCGTTCCGGAGGATTTGTGACTAGCTTACATTCGTTATTATAGACTTTGCTGTCATCCTAATAAACATAAACATAATGCGTTTCTCTTCTGCCGCCCTTGCTTTGGCGGCTTCCGTCGGCATCGCTGACGCTGCTGCCACCCTCTCTGCCGCGAACACTGGAATCAAGGGTTTCAACTATGGCGCTTTTTTCCTCAACCAGCAGGCGAAGGTACAAGCGGATTTCGCCTACGAGTTCAATCGCGCCAAGTCCATGCCCGGCACTAGCGGATGGACCAGTGCTCGGCTGTACACAATGGGTATGTCGCTTCTGCCTGCCTGTGATGAACAAGTACTGTAAGACGAAGGACTGGACTGCTAACAAATAACTTGCAGTCCAATGGGGAACCAAGTCCGATATAGTCCAAGCCATCCCGGCAGCGATCGACACGAACACCAAGCTCCTTCTCGGCCTCTGGATCTCCGGCGGCACAGCGGCCATCAACAATGAGATCACGGCGCTCAAGGCCGCCATCAGCAAGCACGGCAGCAAGTTCACCAACCTCGTCGTCGGCATTTCCGTCGGCAGCGAGGATCTATACCGAGACGCCGCGGGTGAAGTCGGCACATCGGCAGCGTACCTACTCGACTGCATCAAGAAGGTCCGCGCCGCTGTCGCGGGCACGGCCCTGGCCAACGTGCCGATCGGCCACGTCGACACGTACGACTCGTTCCTGAACGGAACCAACAAGGCCGTGATCCCGGCCATCGACTGGGTCGGCTTCGACGGATACCCGTACTGGGAGTCGACCAAGGCCAACAGCATCAACGACGCCATGACGCGCTTCTACGACGGCTACGACAAGACTGTCAAGCTCGCCGGCACCAAGCCCGTCTGGGTCACCGAGACCGGCTGGCCCGTCACCGGCAAGACGAACAACCTCGCCGTCGCCAACGCCGCCAACGCCCGTGTCTACTGGCAGAAGATTGCTTGCAGCCTCATCGCCAAGAAGGTCAACCTGTTCTGGTACGGTCTGCAGGAGTCCCAGTGGGGCACGGCCAGCCCCGACTTCGGTATCTACGGAGCCGGTGATCTGGGAACGCTCCAGCCTCGCTACTCGCTTGCTTGTGTAAGTGAAGGTCCCTGTCCTTATTCTGATATGATGAATGCTGACGCTCTAGCAGTAATGCGGAATTTGGTCGAGAGCGGGATTTGCACATAGACACGGATAGACAAAACTTACGACCTTGGATAGAAAAAGCCTTTGGATAACTAGGTATATATGCATGATCCTAATACTATTGGACCTCATCTAGTATAGTTATTGAAAAGACCCAGCGAAGCACGGGACTAGTCGACGAAGCTGTTACGTCGACGACAGCGCGCGGCTGGGTAGTGACTTGCAGAAATGTTCAATTCAGTTAATTATCATTAATACGACTCCCCTAGGACGGCACTCAATTTATCGCATGACAACAACGGCTGTCGTTTTCCGTTTTGAAAGCACCCTGGTAATAGCATGAGCGCCGCTTGATCCCAACTGAACTGGTAGTTTGACTTAGAATGGCCATGGTTGACAGGAGGTTTTTTTGCACCTAAGTTACGAGGGCATAAATAACTCAACGTTGTCCAATATCTATATAACTAACATAGTCTCGAATAGATAAGCTTATATATTGAGCTTTTTTAATTCTTGAATAAAGAGGCCCGCCACGAAAGGAGATACTCTTGTGACGTCATTATGCCATCACGGCTCCTCGACAACGATCACTATTGCTGAACAATGCTCCTCCAACGGGAAAGTCAGCACGGTCTACCCTGTTGCCTGTCATGTAGTTGTCCTTCATCTCATAATTCCCACTATGACTAGCTCATCAGCTTCCCACGACCACGCCGAAAAGCATAGGTCGCCGCAGATTGATCCTCTGCCGTTGACAGAAGAGCCACTCAATCGAGAACCTGCAGTCGGTGAGCTCTTACATAGGCAAGAATCAAATTAACCATCCTTTGCTCTTTAAGAGGGCTTACCATCATAACTAGTTTCATAACGGGGGAAGGCGCCTATGACCGAAATCATGGTGCCATACCAGATATTGATCCAAACACCCATCGCGTGAAGGTTGACGGAGCAGTCGAAAGAGAATTGTCTCTCAGCGTGCATGAACTTGCCACTTCGTTTCCTCAACACGATGTTGACTGCGTCGTGCAATGTGCTGGAAACCGCCGTCACACGATGCGGACTTGGTTAAAGGAGGTTGACGGGGTCGGCTGGGGCGACGCTGCACTAATGAATTGTAGCTGGCGCGGGCCGCGCCTGCGAGACGTGATCCAGGCTGCCGGAGTCCAGTTGTGTCAGGGCCACGTTGCCTTCTCGTGTTTTCAATCTAAGACACAAGACGACGATTGGTACGGTGCGAGCATTGACCTCACGCGTGCTATGAACGAAGATGCAGACGTGATCTTGGCCCTCGAGGTGGGAACTTCTACCCCTATTTTCATTACGTCCATTGACACTAGTGTGTTACTTCCAGCGCAATTCCTTGCCCTTATCGAAGAACCACGGAGCGCCGGTGCGCGTCGTCGTACCAGGAGTCGCAGGCGCACGATCCGTTAAATGGATCGATTGCATCACAGTCCAAAGGGAAGAGTCTCCGAACGTCTACCAACAACGCGACTACAAAGTCCTCCCCGAAAACGTACAGACAATGGAAGAGGCTGACAAGTGCTGGGACACTGTTCCAGCGATACAAGACATGCCTATTAATTCCGTTATTATCTCGCCCAGGTCCGGAGGCTCAGTCACGCGCGACCAGAACGGCACGATTTTGGTCACAGGTTACGCCGTGCCAGGTGGATCCGATCGTCCGATCGTAAAAGTTAAAGTATCAGTTGACGAACAGAAATCATAGACTGAGGCTGAGTTTGTCGATGCGCCGAAAAGGTGGACGTGGTGTATCTGGAGGGTGCGCATGAAAGTGACCAAGAGCTCGCAGCTGCGAATATACGCCAGAGCTGTAGATCGGGGAGGAAACGAGCAGTCGTCCAAACCGCGATGGAACCTCCGAGGAGTTGTATACGATGGTTACGGGGAATCAAGAGATGTCACCGTGATCTAACTCACGGATATGACAGAAGCGAAGCCCAAACAGACTTCAGCAGATCATTTATTGATTATAGTAAATTCATTCTACATTCCGACAGCATATGCTAGTCCGAGGTGCTGACAGAATCCGCCCGCCTTCCCAAGGAGCCTTCCAACCTACCATACCCAACAGGGCCACTCCCATTACAGCTTCTCGCGGTCATAGAAAAACCATCCATGAGTAGATGGCTCACACAATGGCTGAGGAGTGACAGATTTGGTGATTATTTCGTCTTGAAAACTCGCATAATTGTCCTGTACCCTTTCCCTACAATCGTTTATCGTCAGAGGAATCATGGCGCCCGGGGCCATAACAACTTACAGCGATATCGAACCCCCGTCTAATTGATGAGACACCAAACGCTTCCAAGCGTCGGAACACTCGCGAACAACACCCTCGGCGTAGCTATTACCCGGTCAGATGTATACCAAAAGCTGTTGTGGACGAGAGCATTTACTGCTTGTCTTTGAATTGGCCTCCCAGGCCGAGCGGGTTTGTAGGCTTCCCATCAGGCTTTTTGTAGACTCGGAACCAGTCTGTCGTCGCTGCCAGAAGACCAGGGAACGCAAGTTCAATGTCGTTAATATCATTCAGCTTAGGAGCTATGGCATCCTTGACGTCAACAACGATTACTTTCCAGTCTGTATCGTTCCCGTCGACGAGGCACATAATACTAAGCACTTTGACTTGCTTAACCTCGCCAGTGTATGCAACACGAGTGCCTATCTCACAAGCGTCGAGAGGGTCGTTATCTCCATAGTGGCCAATATCGAGATGTTTAAAATGCGGATCTTCCCAGGTCTGGATCTCCGTAAGTCACTGAGGAACGGTTGATAAAAGATTAACGGGCCATACCTGGGGTAGTGCACCGTAATTCCAGATATATCCCTTATAAGGAAAGACGTTCTTAACAAATCGAACTGCGCCGTCCTTGATGTCCTGTTTGATAGGATTCAAGCGCTCATCTCTCGATATCTGTGGCGGCGTTTCTCAGTATTACATAGATACTGCCAACTCGTAGCTCTCGCTCTTACTTCAAATTTGGCATTACTGAATCTTGGAATCTCGACCACCATGTTCAGAACACGTTGTTCAGCGTCGGTAAATAATGGTATATCATGCCATGGAGAGATGATATTTCCGTCCTGCTGCGTGTATACTCGGTATTCAGGGGTATGGGGCCGGCCCACGCAACAAGTGGTATAATTTCCTGATGATGTATGCTTCAACGATGACATGGTACTATCAGATGGCTTTCCCGAGTATCATGAATTCTACCAGTGAATATTAGAGTTTTCGGCTCGAAAGAAACGTTTACGCTTTTGAGAGCACGTCGTTACATTGGACCTACAGCGAAGCTACCGGCTATTTCGGTTATGGCGGGAAGACCGGAAAGGGATACGTCATTGGCTCTGCGGGAAAGGTTGGTATTAAGCTGGTCTGATTGCCACTCACTGTAACAAGTATTTTTCAATGTAGACAAGCTGGTGGATTGAATACGCTCGTTAAAGAGTTCCCAGGCGTGTGAGAGTTTTGTCTATGACTATCGCTAAGGTACCATGTAGCTTATAGACCTTTACTAGCCCCGCATTAAAATTTCACCCCATTCTTCCTCTCGAAGGTCTTTTCCAATCATTATTAAACCTTTCATTTACTAAGCTTTATATCCCCTATTCATGATGCCCTTCACCAAAGTATTTGCATTTGCTGCGAACCTACTCGGCACAGCGAATGCCCCCCCAGGGCTCCTCCCCTGTGTCTCAAATGACATGCACCCCAGCAGTGACGAGTGGAAAATGGCGCGGCCAGGTGGTTTAAGCGCGAGTGCCACCGTCTAGGTAGTAGACCGTCACTATGGACCGATTAATAATTGACAACCTTCTTCTGCATTGACAGCTGTACTAGTCAATAATAAGATTTTGGCCATAAGTACCTAAGTATATACGTTGCTATTAAAGCGTCATTAGTTGATAGGAATAATAAAGTTCGTCTAGGCGCCTAAATAACTGCTGTAATATTCTCTGTCCTCCCTTCCAATCTTGACATCCAGCCAATCTATCAAGTAAAATAAGAAAATATCGTGAAATATCCTTTTTAGGTCCGTAGATCTCGAGATATTCTTGCGAATACTTCATTTGAGGGTATTTTGATCGAAAGAAGCGCTTAGATAGGTTAATATAAAGACTATCTAATCTCTCTCAGGTGAAAGTAGCCCATCAACAAGACTTGCTCGGACCCCTAGTATACATTATACCTTATATTGCATATTTGGGTCAGACACCCCTTTCCACATGGTCGACCGTCATTACTGATCACCCTTTGTTGAGTATGTTAGAATGCTGCTTTACTAAGAGGACCGGTAGAGCTGTAGTTTTTGATTCCACCAGAGTTCGTAAAGCAGGCAAGGGGAAGAGTTGATGCCTCAATCTGCTGAGGGCAGTCGTCGTAGCTATTATATTATATTAGCCGCCAGTAATGCATCCCTCATGTAACAGTAAACAGTTCAGAGGTAGAATTCATGATAATCGTTGGCAAGAACATCCCATCCTCAACCACACTATTACTCTATTAGCGAAGGGGGAGGTGAGGGCGAGCTAGTAATACGTAGTTTTGCCGCTGGGGACACGAATTCAGAGGTAGCCTTTGTCGATATCCAGTTTATGGATCTTTAAACCTTTCATAGATGAGATCAACGAGAAATGCGTATGCCCCAAGGCTATGCTCCGGGCACACTACCTAAACTAGACGGCAAGTTGGTTGCTTGGCAGTTAAAATGGGGAAGATCCGTCGTCCGCCCACATCCCGAGACTCCATCGACGACCAACAACCGACCATAACCTTGACACAGCGCAGCACGAATTTTAAATTGAGATTCTCTGATTGGCTTTCGCTTTCCATTATTGCCCGACGACGTACGTCAATAGCGTCACCGGGGCCGCGGTCACGGTGCTTGGCGGTCGGCATTGATTGCGCAGCTAATCAGTCTCAAACCGCACTTTCAACCTCCTAAGAAACAACCCCAGTATACCTAACTTATGCGTCACTCCTGATTGGTTAATCGAGAGGCAAGGAAGATGTTAGGAAATTCCTTAACGACTAGCCTCGCCTAATACCGCTCAGCCAACGCCAACCCGGCATTACCTGCCTACCTACTCTCTCACCTAGGCGGATTATCATGAGGTAAGTAGTTGAAACAGCAATACTTGTGGACCACGGGATCCTCTCCCCACCGGCCCCATGCCGCCTTGCGAGTGGGCATGCGTAAGAGTTCCACCATCACGAGATGGGGCCGGGAAAGAGGCGGGAGAATAGATCATGGCCGACGCAAATGAGGCTACGGGGGTCTTAGGTCAGAGAGTTGGGAGATTCGACTTAGGAGAGAAAGGAAGATATAAAGACTCTGCGATGTCTCGAATGATCATCTCGTTTATTCTCATCATCACCATCATCACAATCACTGCCCTCTCAGTATCTTCTACAAGTATCTCTCCTTCTATTTCTCGTTGTAGTTTGAGTTTGAGGTTTTCAATCCGCCAACAAAATGCGTTTCACTCCTTCTTTCGTCTCCGGCTTAGCCCTCCTTTCCGGCTCCGTCCTCGCCCACCCCGGCCATGACCTGACCCAAGAGATTGCCGAGCGCCGTGAGTTCCTCGGCTCCGTCAAGCGTGCCGATCTCTCCCACTGCGCGGACAAGCTCAAGGCTCGTGGTGTTAGCAAGCGGAATGTCGCGCGCCGAACTGCCACCATCGAAAAAGCCCGGGCCAAGCGAGGCTTGAAGAAGCGTGACCTTGCCACTGTCCTAGCAACTTCTCACAACTCTACCGACCTAGGCTACACCCCAAACACTGATGCTGCTACTCTGTTCAGTGGCAACAGCTCCTGCATCCTGACCCCAGAGGTGACTCAGGGTCCTTACTGTAAGCCCCTTTACGCAAAAGCGATTCTAGCTAAATCTTTGCCTTGCAACTAACTTTTTTTTTAAGACGTTGGTGGCGAGTTGATCCGACGCAACATCATCGAGGACCAGGGCGGTGTCGATACCATCATTGACTACCAGATCATTGACGTTGACACCTGTGATCCCGTCCCCAATGTTTATTTGGAGATGTGGCACTGCAACTCCACCGGTGTTTACTCTGGCATTGTTGCTTCCGGCAATGGTGACTCTTCAGATGAGACCAACATCGACAAGACTTGGCTCCGCGGCATCCAGATCAGCGATAGCGACGGTGTTGTGCAATTTGAGTCCATTTTCCCTGGCCACTACACCTCCCGCGCCACCCACATCCACTTGATGGTTCACACCAACGCCACCGTCTATCCCAACGGAACCCTAGGCAACGAGGTCTCCGCCAGCCACGTCGGTCAGAGCTTCTTCGACCAGGACTTGATCTCTGCCGTCGAGGCCACTGCTCCCTACAACACCAACACGCAGGAGCTCACCGAGAACGCTGATGACGGCATCCTATCGGAGGAGACCGCTACGGACGGAGTTGACCCTTTCCACGAGTACACTCTCCTCGGCGATAGCGTCTCCGACGGTATCTTCGCCTGGATGGCTTTCGGCATCAACGCTACCCAGGTCCAGAGCATCACCCCCGCTGCCTTCCTCTACGCTGAGGGTGGTGTTGCGAACGAGAACTCCGGCAGCGGAATGGGTGGTGGCCCCCCTGGCTCCAACTCCTCTACCGGTGCGCCCCCATCCGCTTAAATGGTGATCGCGATCCCGAGTTCGGTATGAGGGAGAATCTTTTCTGCAAATGGGCCGGTGGGCTCTATTGGGGTATGCGAACTTTTAAAAAACGAAAGACTCATTCCTCACGGCCCTAGTCAGGTATTTTTGTGACTTGCGAATTGTACGTGTTTTACCTTGTATATAAGCAATATATATAGACGAGCGCACCGTTTTAGCCCCGGTCTTTCTTGTTTATTAGATACTCTAAGATTAAGGAAGAAAATGTTCAAAGCGAGCTTGACAGGTTATGTAGGCTAACATATTTGTATCACATTGAAACAGCTTGCTAAGGGATAAATGTGCTTGGCAATGATATTACCCTAAATCCCTAGTTCCAACAGTATTTAGTTAACTGTTTCGGATCACACCTTGTTCTTGAAGAGCCGAGCGTCCTCGATCTAATCTCCATCTTGTAGTTCTATTATCAGGTCACTTTGGGGGACACTTGGTTATTACACTCTCGCGGTGGTATAGTGCGAGATGTAACGAGTTCGAAGTGTGCGCGTATTGAATTGCTTTCAGTAGCGATCTTGTCTCATCATATATAATCGCCGGGGATACGGAAGAGAGTTCAGTAATTGCGTGCTTTGCTGGATCCAGCTGTTGGTTGGTGATGCTTGCCCGCCTCTACCTCCCTATGGATTGCCGCTATCTGCTCCTCGTTTGGCTCAGCACTATCCTCAGCGATCTGTGCTTCTTTTATGCGTTTGTTTTGTTGGACGGCATCTTCGTTGCCGGCTGTTTCGGCAATAGAGTCGAGCATTTCGTAGAATTTTTTGTCTTGTGATGCTGGCATGATGAGATGTAATGAATAGGTCCTGCGAATGGAGGGTTGTGTCATATGCTCTTGCGTACGGCAGACAGGCCAGTTCTGGGTATAGAAAGGTGTATCGACTCCTGACTTGCGCGTTAGCACATCCATCTCCCTTTGAAATCTCTCGTTAACACTAGGTACCTGAAGTCCCCTAGACGAATAAAAGTAGCATTCTTGACGTCATGTCCCGAAGTAGCTATCCGGATCGTTGTCCGGATAACAGGGGCAGAGCACGGTAGTCCCTTCGCCGACCGATCCTTGTAAATGATTGCGTAGATGGTCGCCCCCGTAGTAACTTCGCCTCCTTGCTAGAAAGGCACACATCTATGTACCTACTAGAATTAACTATATGCATATTGTCACTCACAATCGCAAAAGCACTAAAGCCCGCAAGACTCAAGAAGGACCATGTGGGTCGGATATTCGATCTTCTGCTGCATGAAATGGAGAATATGACGTCGCTGTGGCCTTCAGGCGACCGACGGCAAAGTCGGATCTGTCGGTTCGTCAATATCCCTAATAGACTGTAACAGCATGTTCTCCTATAGAACAAATTGCAGGAGTCATAGGTACTGCGGGCACTCATGCGCGAGGGTCCGTCAAACATGTCTTCAAGCGGAGGCGCATCGCTGTCGCATGCAACAGCTGTCGTGCTAAGAAGTGTAAGGCAAGTATTAAGTACGCTTCTGTCTATCGGCCTTCTTACTTTCAATCTTATTAAAGCGATGTAGTGATGAGCTCATCTAAACAATGATTAAGGATATAGTGCAACAGCAAGTGGTCGCCGTTATGGACGCTGCGTCGGATTCTTTATTACCGCACTTCAATAAGGCAGCATAAGGCCTGCCGGTGTAGTAATTTGCACTAGATAGTTTTGTTTCTCGCAGTCGTTCTTAATAAGCTTTGCGAGATATACGACGTTTATGAACTTCTTGTCAACGCTATGAATTCGAATACAAATTAAGCACCTAGCACATGCAATCGGATTATGGTTAATGACGAACTCGTGACGGTTCAGGAGTATTTTACCAAGGCTCCAATAACTGTGAGGGTTATGGTCATGAAACTATTTCAATCAGGTGGTAATTGATCGATAAGACATTAAAGCACTAAGGCATTATGGCTTGTCTTACTTAACTTATTCCGTACGGCATCAGATTCTCATCTCGCCGTGATCTACATTCCAGAGAGATAAGAGCTCGGGGAAGTGAAGCCTCGACTATATTAAATAGAAATACAACATCCCGAGATACATTCCGACTTGCCGGGGCTCGTCCGTCCCTGACTTCGGCTTTCCTTCGAACAGCCCGGAGCTAGTATTGACGTAACTAGCTCTCGCTATGCATTCTCCCGAAAGCCCGATTGCCCTCCGCCTTAACCACATGAACAACTCCATCTACCGCGTTTCCAGTCGAGCCCCGCGTCGCTGAAATGGGGTCACGGTTTTCGGACGGGATGTTGAATTCCTTGACTCAAATAAATTTCTTTCGCTCGATTAGTCTGCCGCTCTAGAAGTGCACATATATCATATTATGAACAAGATCCTGGCCGGCCCCTAGTGCATAAAGACAGCGAATCTATATATAAAGCTTTTATCTCTTTAGTCACACATCTAATCCAGAACCACCATGGTAGCAATTCCTCCGCTCGGGATCTACGTCCCGGTCCCGACGTTCTTCGTCGGCAAGCAAGCCGCCACATACAACGCGATCGCAGCACCGCTCGACATCGACACACAGATCGCGCACTCGCTGTACCTGGCGCGGGCGGGGATCAAGGGGCTCGTGATCCTGGGCAGCACGGGCGAGGCGGTGCACCTGACTAACAAAGAACGCTTCGAGGTGCTCTCGGGGGTGCGCGCGGCGTTCGAGGCTGCCGGCTTCAAGGAATATCCCATCCTTGCCGGCACCGCGACGCAGAACATCGAGGAGACGGTTGACCAGCTGCGCGCTGCGAAGGATGCCGGCGCGCAGTGGGGTATGTGTCTTGCGCCTGGCTATTTTGCCGGTGCGAGCACGCAGGAGGGCATCATTCGGTGGTTTACTGCTGTGGCGGATCAGAGTCCTATACCCGTGTTGATGTAAGGCTCTTTCTCAGTCCCCTATTTTCCTCATCCGTCTTCATTTTGTTCCATTTCACCTTTCGGTTTCGACTAAGGAGTTTGCTACGGTGTGGCTGATTCAACTTTACTAATTCCCTCCAGATATCACTACCCGGGCGTCTCGAATAACGTCAAGATCACGCCCTCAACCTTTGTCACGCTAGCACGACATCCGAATATCGTAGGCTGCAAGCTCTCACACGGCGACGTGTCTGTCCACGCACAGATCGCATCGAACCCGGACATTGACCACGCCCACTTCCGCACATTCACAGGGCTCGGTCAGCAGCTTCTGCCCGTAGTTGCGGTCGGTGGGGCCGGCGCCATCGACGGATGCGCGGGCTTCTTCCCCAAGACGGTGGTGCGGCTCTACGAGCTGTCGGTGAAGACGCAGCTCACCGAAGAGGAGGCCGCTGAGCGACGAAGGTTGCAGTTCAAGGTCAGCTCGATCGAGGAGCTGGTTGCCAAATTTGGCACGGTCGGTATCAAGGAGGCGATTAGTCGGCTGAGAGGATTTGGTGACAAGGACGGCACTCGGTTACCGCTGCATGGCGGTATCCCTGGTGGTGATGCTGAATGGGCGAATTGGAAGGGCCTTGCGGACAGTGTGCAAGAAGAGGAGGATGGGCTGTGAGGTTATGGTGTTAGAGTCTATAGAGACGTATACACGAATACCTACGCGCCGACGGGTTAGGCGTGTGAGAACTGACGGAGCCGGGGTGTGTGAAATAGATGTCGAAAATCGAATGGTGATATAAGCTCGTCGGTTGTCGAGTTCCAAGTTGCTAGATGAAAGCTGAAGAGGGTTTGTAGACATAATCTATCGCTTTAATCTCTCACGCGAAATCGCCAGCTTTCGCTATGCTGACCAGAACATGCAAAGCACGGGTACTGTAAGCCACGTAAAGGTATTGAAGCATTGCGGCATTGGCGCTGCTACTAACATTGGAGTACGGGTATATAACTTATACGGTTGCGGATGTTTCTATATGCCCCAATCTAAGTTTGGTAAAATCAAAAATTATGCCATTTGAAAAAGTAGCGATGTAAAATGAGATGCTTATCTTGAAAGGAAAGCTGAGCAGTCCTGATGACTTACAACTGTGTATGAGGGGCTGGATTAATATAAGAAGGAAACAAGGAAACGCGCCAAGAGTAACTTATTTTGACCAAACTTGTTTAAAATATGAATAACATCACGGCTAAGACGATAACGCTGAAACTTTGTGTCGAAAGCTTCTATTCAAGTTCTGGAATATATCACGTGATTTACGTCAAAATATTGCTACGTAAAGTGGACATAAGTAGACAATGTGTACAGTATATGTAGCACTTTATTAGTCTTGTGCACTGTACGAGGATTACCTAATGGGTGGGACAAGGGGCGTGGCTGAGCAAGGAGTGCGAGATGAGCGACTCCTGTCGCAGCAGCCACCCATTTGAAATCCGGGACAGCAACACCACCGACGAGCCGGGGCGGACGGAACCCGTCAGCTTTCATCATCTGTCAACCACCATCCATCCATCTATCTATCAATCGTATTGCGTCGCTCCCACCCATGTCATCCGGGACTCGACACATACCTGTATACACAGAATGACCAGCCTATTTTAATCTGTCTTCATCAATACGAACGGCCGAACGAACAAACAAACAAACAAACGATCGATTCCACACGCATGATCTTCGCGTAAAAAGCCATATCCCGACCGTGTTTCACGATTGATTGTATCGTTATATACACTCTGCATTCCGTCCCTGAGGCTCGGGCCTCTCTTTGCCGTCACCAACTAGCCCAGGATGGCTTCTTCTGACGGTTCGGTTAATGAACAGTCGGCGGTGGAGGAGAAGAAGACGAGCCGACGACCCGCCAACACAGCCTTTCGCCAGCAACGGCTGAAGGCCTGGCAACCCATTCTCACGCCCAAAAATGTCATCTGGATCTTCTTGGTTCTGGGCATCTTCGCTGCCGTCGTTGGAGGGCTTTTGATCTATGCTAGTCGTATGGTACGAGACACCAGAGATACCAGAGACAAACCGCGTGAAACTGCTCAATAACTAACCCGTCGCTTCTGCTCTCTAGATCTCCTACATCGAAATAGACTACACCGATTGCCAGACGAAGGCAAGCAGCGGTGATCTGTCCCCCATGCCCACAAACCTCGTCTCGTCGCACTGGCGCAACGGCTCTGCCACGGTGAATGCGCAGTGGCAGAAAACTGAAAACACGAGCCATGTCTTCAGGAACTTCAACGTCACCACCGGTATCCAAAACTGTACCCTTCAGTTCGACATCGTCCAGGACATGAGCGCTCCCGTCAGGGCCTACTACCGCCTCGACAATTTCTACCAGAATCACCGTCGCTATGTCAACTCCTTCAATGCCGACCAACTGCTCGCCAAGAACGTGAGCTCTTCAACCCTCGAGAGTTCGAATTGTCCACCGCTTGCTCTCGAGACCCTGCCTGGCGAGACCACTGCTCGTCAGATTTACCCCTGCGGCTTAATTGCCAACTCCCTCTTCAATGATACCATTGGTCGCCCTCTCCGCCTGGGAGTGTCGGGGACTGAGGAGAGCCGTACCTACAACTGGAGCGAGACTGGCATTGCCTGGTCCTCGGACAAGGACCTCTACAAAAACTTGTCGAATCCAGACTACGACCTCATCCTTCCACCGCCCAACTGGCGGGTCCAATATCCCGATGGTCGCTACAGCGCCGAACACCCGCCGCCCAATCTAAAGGAAGATGAACACTTCGTATCGTGGATGCGAACTGCGGCCTTACCTTCTTTCTTCAAGCCGTGGGCATTTGGCAACGAAGCCCTGGTCGCTGGCACCTATTCCGTGAACATCGTCGATAGTAAGTGGATCCCTGAACACTACATTTATTCACTGTATCTCTAACGTAATGACACTAGTTTTCGACATGACCGAGTACAAGGGTCGGAAGTCCCTTGTCATCACAACTACTGGCCCGCTAGGTGGCAAAAATGATCTTCCCGGTATTCTCTGGCTCGCCCTCTCCGGCTTCTTCATCGTCATGTCGCTCGTCTTCGTCATCGGAAACTTCGTCCGACCCAGGAAGCTGGGCGACCACACCCTCCTCTCCTGGAACAAGGTGCCGCCCTCTGCCGCCGCCAAAGGCAAGGGCAAAGCCCCGACTGGCCCCTCCATTGGTATGAGCACTGGACGAGACTTGTAGTCAGATAGAGGGAGGCACACAACAAAGAGAAACTGGGTTGCGGCGTTACTACGGCACGGCATGGCGTTTTTGTGGTGCTTTGGGTATTCTTATGAATCGAATATGTATTTGTATTAGACTGCACAATGTGAGACCGAACTTGACGTGAACAACACCGGTGACTATATGAGGGGGGAGGACATAGGGGTAATCCAACAACTAGAGACATGCATCCAACCTGCACGATGTGACATACGGGATATGTCGGGTGCACACTCAGGCAACTTTACTTTTATCAAAAATTCGGTATGAATATGAATATATTTTTGTTTCGGGATCGCAAAAGCCCTGATGATGAAAGACAGACGGAAATGACATAACGCCGTGTTCCACCAACCCGCCCATCCAATCACCCACCCACCCAACCAAGTCAGCTTGACAACGTCAAGAGCGGAGCAATGGAGGGTAGGATGTAGCCTGATAAAGCAAAACATGCGAAAAAATCGAGCCTTTCGAGTTTCCCTTCCTTCCTATACCCGTTCGTTCCCTGTGCGCCGGTCCTCATCGCCGAAAGAAGCTCGTTGCGGGGCTTTCTTTTCCCCCCTGTTCTGCGTGGAAACCTCCGCCATGAAACATTATTAGTTTGCTTTGTTTTTGTTACCTACGTGAGTTATGGTGGTTGTTGTAGTGTACAGAGCCTGGAGAAAATCCACTTCTTGAGTTTTTTGGCTGTTAGTTGCGTTGTTTTGCGTTGTTGGTGCGCCAAACGAGGGAAGTATCTGTGAGAGGGGTGTTCTTCCGTTTTCCCATAGAGATAATTTCACGTAAAAGTACTCATTTTATGGCTCGACTAAGCAGCAGTTGCGGCAGCGACGGGTTCCTCTACTTTCGTCTTCTTAGAGTCCTCTTCCCCGTCGGCAGGCTCCTCGGCCTTCCGCTTGCCGTTTCCGTTGCGCTCCTCGGGCTGGGGCTCCTTAGCCTTCTTGCGGACGAGGCCCGAGAGGTCCTTGGCGTTCTTCTTGGCTTCCTCGACGCGGGCAGCCTGCTCGGATGAGGATTCGCCAAGAGCCTGGCCTAGGAGGCCGGTGAGGGGGTTGTCTTGGCCGAGGGCGGCGTTCATGTCGACGGGGGGCTTCCGGAGTTCGATAAGCTTTGAATTGGGGGAAAATCATAAGTTAGTACGACAACAACACAACTGCAGGTCAGAAGACTGGGATCGCGAAGGCGAGGAGGCGAGGGGGCAAGTATTGTAGACTCACCCGCTGCTCCATGTCCGCGATAATCTCCTTGACGTCCGTGATCTGCTTGCGCGTCTCGTCGTTGTCCTCGGGCGCGTGCGACGTTGCGAGCTCCACCTCCTTGTTCTGCAGCTTGAGCTTCGTGCTGTTGATGGCCTTCTCCAGCTCCTCGGCGGCCTCGGCGCGCATGGCTTCGTCGACCGTCTTAGGGCCGGACTCGGCGTCGCCTTCGCTCGTCGTAGTCATGGATGCGAACTCGAGGGCGAGTGAGAGCTTGAAGTGAGCTTCGGCGATGATCTCCGATTCCTCTGGGTAGAGTTCCTCCTTGTATTTTAGAGTCGCGCGACAGTCCTTAATAGCCTCGGGGAATCTGCACCCCGATCATTAGTATACGCGTGTCGCGCGGCGGCTAGGAATGGACAGACTTCTCGTTTTCAAGGGAGATCTCGGCTAGAAGATCGTGAATGTCCGAAAGCCTTTCTTTGGTGTGGCGGACTAGCTTATTCTCCTCTGCGGCCTCGTCCTTGTTAGGTTCTTCTACGGCAATAGCCTCTTCGAGTTGCTTTTCAAAGAGGACGCGTGAGAGTTCAAGGATTTCGAATGCGACGGCAAGGTCATCGTCTTCTTCCTCTTCTTCCTCCTGACCCTCGCCATCAGCCTGTTCCTCCTCATCGGAATCTTCAAAATTCTCATCTCCAGTGAATTGGAATAGAGGTTTCTTCGCATCGGGGAGTTCCTCCTCTTCGGCTCCAGCGCTTTTGGCAATTGTAGCAACACCTTCATCGGTAACTGCTTCCGCTTCGGTCTTCTCTTTCTTAGGCGTATTGGCAGTGGGGGATTCAGCCTGCGGCTTCTGTGCCTTGGGTTTCTTCTTGTCGCCCGGGGCCTTGCCGCCAAGGACATCGCTGTTGCTCTGGCCGACCTTGAAGAGACAGCGACCGTAGAGGAAGAGGACGTCGGCGTTCTCGGGGGCCATCTCGCCATTGAGCTCAGCCTGTCTCTCGGTGGCCGTAGAGAAGATCTCGGCGGCGTCCTCGTATTTCTTGGACTGGTAAAGCGCCGTGGCCTTAGCGACCATATCGGCTAGCGATACGTTGAGCGACTTGGTGCGCTCCTCGGGATCCATCGGCGGCATCGACTGCGGCGTGCCGACGGTCGACACGACGGCAGACGGGATGGCCGACGGAGCAGCGGACAGGGTGGAGGTGTCAGCGGGGGTTGAGTCCGCCATTGCGAATAGCTAGGAGATAGCTGTAGAGATACGTAAACCAGAAGGATTTAGGTTTGATTGCGACGTGGAGTTCGATGCCAGCTATGTTATGCGATGCGATGCGATGGAATGGAATGGGGTGAGATAGGATGGGATGGGATAGGGTAGAGTCGCCAATGGGAAGTTGATTGGTGTACCGCACTGGGCAGTTCGAGTTTGTAGATGGAAATGCAAGGCACGATGATGATGTGACGGTTAGTCCATGTCAATCGTCGAATCAATTGAGTGGCGGCAACGAGAGCAGAGCTGCATGTATGTAGGTAGTGTAGTAGTGACGAAATGTGGGCAGTTGACAGGTGACGCGATTCGAGGCTTGGCGTAATGGCGCGTCGAGCCGAGGCAGCTACTAACTAGTTTATGTCTCCCTAACCTAGATGGGTAATTTTAAGCTACGGCAGCTTCCAACAGCCAGGTACTGGGTATTCTCCAACCTCAATTCAGAAGAGCTATGTTCCGTATATCGTACGAACTTTGATTACTATGTAGATACGTAATCGGGTAATCTAGGCGAGAGGACTGAAAATGGCAGCAGTATGACTTTGAGGTATTGGATTGAAGATGTCACCTATGTTTGGTGTACCTGTATCAGTTAGGTGGGTATTCGAACTTCTCCAGAATTGACCGGTTGCAGTTTCCACGATCTGAACATGAACAGTTGAATGAATTGGTGCTACTAAATAATAGTACCTAATAGTAAGGGCAAGTGTCGGCAGATTTAGTTCTCATTACAGCACTCCATCACATAACTATACAGAGTTTTTCAGCAAACTGTCGCACAATTGACGCCACTGCAGTAGTCATCGAGTTGCATACCAAAGCGGTCGTATGAGCTACATGCGTACGTATCCAAATCTTCGCCAAAGACGAACCTACAAAACACACTTTATGGAGATGCAAGAGAAGCGCTTTAGTCGGCGCATAGGTATTTCCTAAACTCCAATCTACGGCCAGCTGCTGTATAGGCTAAGCGGACTAGTCATAAAGGGAGCAGCAGCTTGTGAAGCAATGCTAGATACCTAGGTAGGCACCTGTGGGACTGAGAAAGACGTTGCTCCTATCAATTTATATCTAAGCGGCAGGTCGCCGGAGGCCGCCTCAAACAGGAGTTGGTGACTGGATAGTCTAAGATGAGACTCTTCCGCAGCCCCAATCCGATAGCTATACCGCTACCTAGCGGAGAGAAAGCACTTGAAAGTTGTAGGGAGCTGTTGAAGCACGCAGCTGGGTAGTAACTTCTACATAAAGCCCATACTCAAGCGTACACTCATCTAGACACCGTCAGCTGATAGCCCGAAGAAACCCCTTTATCAGATGCTATTCCGATGTCGTTTGCGGGTTCTCACTTCCTCCTCCTCATCTTCTTGCGGATCGTCGCCGTCACCTCTAGCTCTTTTCCGGGGCTTTTCGCCCTCAGACCTGCCTTTAGCGTAGACGTTAGATAATTCTCTGCCCGTCATCCACTCGATCTTAGTTTCGAAGCTCGTGGCTGGTCCCTCGTCGACGCATTCCACGCGGCGGGCTACGCGGCGGCTAACCTCCACGTTGGTAACGAAGTCCCCAATGAGCATAAACACGGCAGCGGCAAACCGCGCGAATAGATACTCATTCTTCGCGGTGCTATAGAAGGGCTTCTCGTGGAACTCGGCTATGAATCGGGTCCACGGGTCACGGAACTGAAGAGCCTGGACGGCAAAGTAGCCAAAGCCACCCGGTTTGGGAACAACGGCGAAGATGGAAGCGTCGAAGGCAGCATGGATGTCCGTGCGGAGAATGCACATGTTAGCCGGGTCATCGATGCCGAGACCACCTGTAGATCGGTAATTTGCCATGCCGTTTTTGTGGTACCAAGATTCTTGATCTTCTGGGATAATGTGGCATTTGTCGGCAGTCCAGTCAGCACCAGATACAGCACAGGTGGGAAGAACGCTTGTTCCTCCTCTGCATCTATCCATGCCATGACCTTGAGTCGAGGGGGTGGACTGCCACAACCGAGGGATGCGGCCGTGGGGAAAAGGCCAGTCCTCAAATCTAGGCACGATCGCATAGGGCTCCTTGCGATCGTTGCTCCCGTCAGCCGCGGCAGTAGAGTCGGGGACCACAAAGTAGTATTTCTTCATCCGTAGTATGGTCGTGCTGCCACCAACGGGTTGTTTGCCCTCGGGATCGTGCGATAGAAATCCATTGAAGGCATTGTTCGCAACGATCTGGCACGCAGCGAGCGCAGTTGCGTGATGTACCCCGTATCTCTGGCTGTAGTGAGTGGGAGCAGGGCTTGGATCCGCTGCTGCTGCTGCTGGAGCAGGCACTTGATCGATCTGCGGTAACTTGAAAAGCACATTGAATGGCTCTTTATAGCCGGGATGCAGAAAGGAGATATCTCGTTTCCATGATGCTGGTATCGGTGGGCGACGAGTCCGGGGCGGCGGTCTAGCCGACGATCGCGGCCGCCGGTCGGAAGAGGGGCCGCTTGTCGCCATTTGAAAGACGGGTCAACTACCTAGTTCGATTTGCTGTGTTCACTGTTGTAATGATCTGTAAAAGAAGTATGAAGGTAGATAGTAACAATGTTCATGATTACGACACACGAGTAGTCACTTTGTTTATTGTTTCTCACCTGAGGCGTCTTCGTGACGTGTCACGATACCATATCCCTTACCGTCGTTTTCCGTTTACCAGCGTTGATAGGGCCAGGCAAGTTTGCGATGATACGTAGGTGTATGCTCTTGACGGCCCTATCACGTACTTAGGAGCCTATTCACACCTAGGACGTGTGTGAGACAGCGAAGAGAAGCGCTGCGACTGTGCCAGCTGGGCGAATCAATATAGGGTAGGTGTTACTCATGGCTGCCTTGAGAATAACAGGCCAATAAACTCTTGGCGATCATACGTGCAAGGCGTGAGGTTTGAAACAGAGGAACACAAACACGGTTTCTTAGCCACTCGTTTAGGCAGAGCCGGGGGGTTCCGGCGCCGCGGGAACAGAACATCGGCTAACTGGTAACAACTTATCTTATCCGTTCCGACCGGCGCCAACTTTTCTTCTTCAAGACGAGATTGATCACAAGAATCATTTTGTATTATATGTACTTCGTATAATTCCTTGCTGAACAGGAGCATGAATGCTGACGAACGGTTATATGATAATCATCATCAGATCCGTCAGATTGCGACCTATACCCCCTGGTAATACGAGATCGCAAACTTCGGGCCTACCAACTTGGTCGGCGGTGGAGATCGCTGCTTGGACAAGTAATATCGCCCGAAGGTCTGTAAGCCATTATCCAAGTACGATATGCAGGTGTCCGCGGCTGAAATGGGACATATATATGCGTGTATTTAGTGTTTAAAGCTGCGGCTTGTCATAGCCACTTCAAAGGTTTGATATGAGAGTTTGACTTGCGGTTGTGCTATTTATATATGGCCTTGACTAGCGCTCTCTTCGCCTATCAGTAGGTGGGGAATAGGGGCTGTTTTAAGTACGGTAAGAAATACAGTATTTGTTGATCATGGCACTGTCAAGCTGCATTAGGCGGTGCACAGTGTGTCGTGTACATCTTGGACTTCTTGCTTCTTCGGTTGATCGTAATTTGTGATTTGTGGCCGCACGATAGAATATGACGTAGGACGTCTTTTGATATACTGTTAGTCTAGTCAGATTGGAAACACATCCTGACTCAGGTAAAAATCAATGTGTCGCTACCGTCTGGCAAAGAACTTGCACTACTAAGAATTCCTGATGCTGATTTTGTTAAGGCTCAAGTTTACAGGAGGAAATGTGTACCACCACACAGTATCATACGGCTGTACCGAAAAATCGGGTTCGTCAACAGGGATCAGTTTGTTTCAGATGTCCAGGAGAGTACGATCCGGACGGCCTGGAGCGGCGTAGAACAAACCAGGCCCAATCGAGTAGGTAGCCACGCAACTATTAGCGTAGTTAGCCGAGCTGCAGATTTGCTGCAGAGTGCTCATATCAGTGGATAGTGCTTGCGCTACTACCATGCAGATAACCGGGCTAGCCAACAGCCATCATGGTTCCAACGTTGTAGTGTCGTGTAAAAACATTCCGATTCGCGCCAATAAAACGGTCTTTCAGCTTGCAGATACGTATGCGTCATTCCGTCACAGCAATGGACCGATGCTTTTGCTTACACTAGACTGTAGAATACAGGCTGGCGGCCACCCCAGTTAATGAATACTGGCCACCTGCCTATTAGTAGTAGTACTAACCTGGTTACCTACTTGCTTTCTAAGCTACAGCAGGGAAAGAAGTAAGCAAGTACATGAATGCCTACCATGTAAGTACCTCGTAGTACATAGAGATGTGTGTAGGTAAGGTAGCCCGCAAACAGAAGCTAGATACTTACCTAATGTAGGTCTTACCCAGGTAATAGGATCGGCCCTTAAAGAATACCGTATTCTACAGCATACACATGGCCACTTACAGTAGTGTCAAAGGGGAGACAGAATGGGTCGATCCTTTATGTTACCCGCAACATTACGTACATGCACTACATCACTACATACATACACGTAGAGGATCTACTACTAGGTAGGCAGTGCACTACGATGTATCAGTAAGTATGTACGCTACGGGACACATCCGATGTACCAATTAATGTTCTACTAAGTACACCTCGATACGACGATTCAGATTCCACTCCCTCATGATTGATTCTTCTCCCCCCCTCCTCCCTGGTAGTGTTCCCCTTTCCCTTCGGTCTGGCGGATTGGAACTTGGTCTTCTCTGCTTTCTCTTTGCTTGCTTGCACGTTTGCATTATACGGCGATTATGATGGTTCACTGATTGTTTAACCTCTGTCTTCTCGTCTTGTGTTATTCTTGTCTAGCCAAGCCCAACTATTTTGTTTCCCATAGTCTTAATGTTGCCTGTTTTTGGTGGCCGCCATTCGATCCCGGCTTATACAGTCCGCTTCTCTCGGCGTCCTTGACTCCAAACGGAGGCCCGCCCTCACATCCCATCCCGTCCAAGCTCTTGCTCCCCGGACTAGCCAATGGTGTGTGTCTAAGTCGCTTGCCGAACATGATTGCGCCGCCCAGCTCCCGGCGTGTTCGCATCTTCGGCGCCGTCACCGTCATCACCCTCATCGCAACCTATCTGCACCTCCGCCCGCAATGGCAGTTCGAATACCGCGAGTATTACGAGGGCGTCACAAACTACTTCTCGCGCCCTGTGTACGATAACACTCTCTACAATCAGGGTAACGAGCAATTGGTCCACAAAAAATACAACACGAGCGATGTTTGCGCTCGCTTCCCCGCCACAGATGGCGTACTCCTCGTCATGAAAACCGGCGCCACGGAAGCCTACGACCGAATACCGACTCAACTTCTCACCACCATGTCGTGTCTTCCTCAGAATTTCCTTTTCTTCTCCGACTTGGTATGGAACCCCGCCACTTGGACGACTGGTAGCGAAAAAGGCTGAACTGAGCGCGCTAACCCTTCAACAGGAACAACAAATCGGGCCGTATCACTTGTATGATGCTCTGTCCGAGGTCGACGAGGCCGACAAGGCCAGGATTGACGACTTCGAGCTCTATCGTAGTCAGCTGGAGTGCGACGTTTCCCAGAAGCAGTGTATAGATGCCACCGCCGAGAGGCAACGCGCATGGAATCTAGACAAATACAAGTTTCTGCCTATGATCCAGCAAACATGGAGGATGCGCCCAGGGCACGACTGGTACATCTTCGCCGAAGCTGATACCTACGTTGTCTGGGCCAACATGATGCATTGGTTGAAGAAGCAATCAGGCCTCAATCCTCGCGAAAAGATCTACTTAGGCAGTCGTTCCTGGGTTGCGAATCGGCCGTTCGCACACGGAGGCTCAGGCTACATACTCAGCCGCGGGGCGTTGAAGCACTTAGTCGAAAAACACGACAACTTAACTGCCGAGTACACTGAAAAGGGCACCCAGGAGTGCTGCGGAGATTTGTTGGTGGCTCTGGCTTTGAATGAGCATGAAGGCATCAAAATTCGACAGACATGGCCAATGATCAACGGCGAGAAACCGACGACTCTACCCTACGGCCGGAATCACTGGTGTGAGCCGATCTTGACCATGCATCACATGAACGCAGAAGAGATCAGTACCGTTTGGCAGTTTGAGCAGACACGCAAGACAGATGTGAGTATGGGCCTGATGGAGATGCATTCCAGAAACAATCCAAACAACCCCCCAACCAAATCAAGCCGGGAATGACTTGCTCATTCGGGATAATGTTCTTGAATCTGGTACTAACATTGAGTAATTAGCGTATCTTGTTGATAAAAGACTTGTACGACAGTCTGATCGCCCCGAAGATGCAGGAGACCCGTGAAAACTGGGACAATGGGTCGGATGACGTCTGCTATATCAACCCCGCCCCTGACGCTCAAGAGCGTGCCGATGGCCATGCCAAAGATCGCCAAAGAAAAGAAGAAGAAATGAGCGAAATAGAGAAGGAGGCATGGAAGTCGCCAGAAAACTGCGCTAAGGTGTGCGAATCTGAGATCCCTGAGGAGGACTCGGACAACAAGGAGAAGCAGCGCGAGCGGAACTGTTTCCAATATCGCTGGCACGATGAAGTATGCTGCACCTCGAAAAGCTTCAAGATGGGAGAGCCCAAGTCCAAATCCTCGGGCGGCAACTCAAAGGAGAAGTGGACGAGTGGGTGGTATATGAAAGGCATACACGACTGGATAGAAGCGATGGGCGAATGCACAGAACCAGCCTGGAAGGTTCCAGAGCTATGAGCCGGTATCAAAGCTCACTTACCAGTCGGAAACTAATACGTCGTGAGGGACGCGAATCCCAGACGAAATGTAACAACACATCAAAGGATTATATGGGGCTCATTAGGGTGATGCCCTTCGGCCTTGACGTCATCTACTGTCCTGATGAAGAGGCTCGGTCAGGCTCTTGGACTCGGCATATCTTGGCGTTTCATACCACGGCGTTTTTGGGGTGTGCTATCTAGGTACTAGACGGACGGAAAGATTTTGAACTCATGACTTGGGGAATCAAAATAGAGTCATGGCCCCTAGGATTAGACCCGGCTCTAGGCATAGTATGGCATGGCATGGCAATAGTGATGCAATTGAATCTATTTCACCCTTCCAAATGGTCCCAGTTGATGCTGCTAGATATCTATGAACATCGAGGACACCAAACGTCTAGATAAGGCTGTCTTGGTATTGGGAAAGTTTAAGGGACAGGGCGCCAATATTCAGGGGCCAAGCCTTTTGACAGATTCGATCAAGGGCTTGGCATCGTGTAGGAGCCGCCAGTATGGTGTGTAATCTGTTGATGTATTCTGTAAGTCTAGTAGAAGTTCTAGGAATATTATGTTTATTTATATAGTACTAGTAAATTTATTATAGCATGTAATATTTTGTTTTTTATAAAATATGTTAATGTTTTTATTATATTAAAAAATAGTTATAAAAATTAATTAATTATATATATAAAATAAAATATATATTTATTATTAAATAATAGTTATATTTTAATTATATAAATTTAAAAAGTTTTATTTTTAAAAATATAAATAAAGTTTTAAGCTTTATTTTTTAATTATTTAGTTATTATTTATTTATAAAACTTAAGTTTTAATTTATTATATATTATTAATTATTTAATATTTTTTAATTTAATAATATAATTATTAATTATAAACTTTTAATAGTTTTAAATATA